>CAUYQG010179011.1:0-68489 GCA_963574415.1 Tarsius wallacei | reverse complement strand
TGTAGTTCCAGCTACTTGGAAGGCTGAGGCGGAAGGATCGCCGGAGCCCAGCAGGTCGAGGCTGCGGTGGCCGGGAGCGGCCACTGCACTCCAGTCTGGGCGACAGAGTGAGACTCCAACTCAAAAAAAAAAGAAAAGAAATCTTACGAGATTGTGGTCTCAGATAGTGCTAATATTGCTGATTTGAGGCAACTCTAGCGCATATCATATACATAATGAGGTCAGGGCTCTGGGTTACCAACAGTTCAACACCAATTCTTGATCTTGGGCCTGTGCATGGGCCTCTGAGCTGGCTCTCACCCAATCATGTTCTAACCATGATACTGCCTCTGGTCTACAGCTTCTGAGGACAGCAGGAATATTTTACTTTGTGTGCCTGTTAGTGTGGGCACCCAGAACAGTCACCCCACCCCCTCTGCAGTCTCTGCTCCCTTTTGGGCAGTCCTCCGGAGTTGGCTGCACTTACGTCCTCCAAGGGCTTTCAAGACTTGCTCCACAAAGCCTGTTGGATCAACATCCTCTCGATAGAGTAACATTGTGTTCTCTTAGGTCAATCTTAAGCCATGCTGGACAAAGGACAGCAACTCCTTGCACTAATGGCTTCATACTTGGGTCTTAGCCTCCCTACTGGTGTGAGAGGCAAGGGTGAAATAAACTTTGAAAGCAATAATAGTTTAGGAATACTGTGATTACAGCCTAAAGCATTTAAGAGAAGACATGGTTAGGAGACACATCGGACTACAAAATTCTAAACAGTAAATTTTATATGACTAGAACATGAAGCTTTAGAACTTCTAGAACTAGAACGTCTTCCAAAACTAGAAGTCTTGTTCATATTTTCCAGCATACTCTGATTTAGATTTGCCTTTGTAGGTGTGACAGTCAGTGGTATGTGCCAACCTGACTAGGCTATAGTCTGCAGTTAACCAAACATGAATCCAGGTGTTATAGATGCGGTTAACATCCATCTACAATCTGTTTACTTTATGTAGAGGAGTTTATCTTTGAGAGTCTGAGTGGGCCTCATTCAATCAATTGAAAAGCCTAAGAGGAGAGCTGGGGCTTTATCGAAGAAGAGGAAAGTCTGCCTGGACAGCAGCTTTAGCTCATGTCCAGAAGTTCCAGCCTGCCCTTCCTGGCAGCCTTCCCTGTGGATTTAAGACTTGCCTAGCCATAGCCAACCCCCACAATCATGTAAGCCAATTGCTTGCAATAAATCTCTTAATATATGCATATCCTACTGGTTCTGTGTCTCTGGTTGACCCTGACTGATAGAGTGGTCATCGTTAGCGAAGCATAGTAACAACCTTTGAGAGAGTCACTGGAAGCCATTATTCACAGGTGGCATAGTAATGCAGCATCATGAGTCATAATAAAGCCAGCATTAAATACACAGCTTAGGGAACTGCAGAGGCAAGAAAATCTGCTTCATTTCAATACAAAGAGATTCCAAAGAGCCATGGTAGCATGAGTGTTACTATCTTTTTCTCACAGTAGGAGATGCAAAATTATCCAGGAATGGGGTATTTCACAATTAAAAAAACATGAAGAGATGACTCTTCGACCTCAAAAGGGAAAGGCAGTGCCTGGATATCACAAAGAAACTCCATGTGCGCTGATAGGACCCCCAAAAAATACATAAGTGCCTCTTCTCTACTCATCACTCATTATTCTAAATCTTTACTGTAAATCATTATGTCTAAGGTGAGTCCATACAATTTCTGATACATTTATGATCAAATAGTCTACATATACAGGGATCCTGGAAAAATACTTTCCCAGGGCTCACACACCCTAAGAGTGATCATGCTGGATCTGTTTCCCCATTTTAACAAAGAATTTGATGAGTTCTTCTGAGTTCCTTCTGTCTCTACTATTCGACTTCTTTTCCTAAAAAAAAAATTCAAAGCGGCCGGGCTCAGTGGCTCAGCCTATAATCCCAGCACTTTGGGAGGCTGAGGCGAGTGACTTGCGTAAGCCCGCAGGTTCGAGACCCATCCGGGCAACTTGGCGAGACCTCGTCTCTACAATAAAACAAAAATTAGTCAGGCGTGGTAGCTCTCGCCTGTAGTTCCAGCTACTTGGAAGGCTGAGGCGGAAGGATCGCCGGAGTCCAGCAGGTGGAGGCTGCAGTGGCCGGGAGCATGCCACTGCACTCCAGTCTGGTGACAGAATGAGACTCCAAATTAAAAAAAAAAAAATTCAAAGCATCTTTCATCTAGAGCTAAAACAAATTTCATCCCAGTGAATGTGTGGTTTTTCAATTTGGCTTAAATTCTCCCTTTACTTGTTCACTCAGAGCTTCTTGCTCCATCAGAGACAAGACTTGACTGCTTCTTTCTTAGACCAAGAACATCCTTCTTAACACATCTCCCATCAAGACTCTCATGGCAGGTATACGGCCCAGGTTGAGTGGGGATTGGGTTAGAGCACCAGGCTTATGTCTTCATGTCCTCATTCAAGGACACTCAGCCAGAAACCTGGTGAGCAAATTCTGTCCAGTCCTCATCTGATGGCTGAACAGAGTCACATTGCCTAAACTTGACCTTACAGCAGTGCAACTACTGCTGCAAACATGATACTTTGACTCCTGTCTAGCCCACACACTTGTGCATGAATGGGTATGTAGAGAAAGGACTGCTGGCCTGGAGTCAGGTTCTCCAAGATCACTCTCCTAATAATTAGCTCAGTGAAACAAGGAAGTCTCCTTTTCTTTCCGGACCTCAGTTTCTTCATCTATAAAGTAGATGAGTTAAACTAAGACATCAGGTTTCTCTCAGCTCTCACATACTACATTTCTTTAAATAGGTTTTTAAAAGGTTGAAAGAAAAGTACAAAAAAAAAGTAACACTCATTATTCCCTACTGCTCAGTGTGTATGTGTGTTTATGGGTAGTCTGTAAATTTGCCTAGGTAATATATGTATTCTCCTTTTTTAGAAAATGAGGAAATCAGATCGAACATTGACACCTAGAGAGATACACTAGTCAGGAGGCACTGCCCTTGACACCAAGAGGGACATCCGAACCAGCAGTCCCCATAGTCGCTGGTCCCGATTGGTTCACAAGCATGCTTGGTTTGGTCAACAACAATTTTAAAAGCATGAATGCTGATGCCTTTCAGTGGGGCATGTCTATAGGGACTGGTTTCATTATAGCACCCTTCTTTCCAACTCTCTATTCCCTGATATTTACATATCCCACCAGGCCACCAAAGGCATTTGAATTTATGAACATTAATTTATGATGCCTACCTGAGAACAGAAATCATAAGAGTGTTTCCTATCTTCACCTCCACTGGATCCCCCAAGAGGTACATAGGCAACAAGGGCACAAAGAAGTTTAAACTTCCTGCCTGGATTAATTGTATCCTGATGTCACACCGAAGAACATGGACTTGGAATGAACAGACTTGGACCTATATTTCAGCTCTACTGTGTGCTTCTTTATCCAGAGTCTCCAATTCATTTCCCTTTCAGAGTTTTTGCAGTGATCAGCAAAAGCATCTGGCATCAGGGAGCACATAGCGAGAACTCAATAAATGCTAATTCCTTCTCTCATCCCGTTGCAGAGTCAGCCCAAAACTCCAATATCTTCTCCAGGGAAAAGGTCTCTTGGGCTCACTCAGGCTGGGCTGTGGTGTGCAATTCTTCATTAAGAGATATGAAGAGTCCAGAAATTGAAAAGCTGAAATAGAGGAACAAAGAGTGGGGCCATTTGTTTTGTTCCTTTTGCAATCACACATGATGGTAGGAAACAGTACCATGGACACGGCAAAGGTGACAGGAACACTGATCAGATGCAAGTAGCCCTTCTAAAACTGTCAAAGGCAACATCACTTTTGGCAGCCTTTTTTGTTCTTTCCAATCAAGGTAAAGATTTATCTTTTTAAAAAAATCACATAGCAAAGGAAACCAAAGGAATTTTGGTGCCTGTCTCTAGAAGCCACATATATCTATTTTTAGTTCCCAGTGAAGCCCAGTACACTGTAATTAGTATAATAACATGCCCTCTTTCATAAAGCCAGATGATACAGTTGACCTCCAGTCCCCATCTGGGCACAGGACGTGTGCTGTGGGCTGTTTTGTCAGCTGTGGACTTGTATTATTTGTCGGCACCCTCTCATCTAGTTTGGATTGGGACCAGGCATTTGCAGGAAGACCAGAAAAGATGAGTGTGGGGTCAACTGGACCTCTGAGGAAAGAAATGGTAGATGTCGGTATCACGGATGGAATTAGTATAGAATTTTGCTCAAGTCACTTCTGTAAAGACCAATGGGCCCCTTACACCTTGAAAAAGCAATTTCAACTAAGCTGATGAACTCAAAGCATTCTCCCTGCTGGACCACTTTTGAGTCTTGGAGCATCAACTATATACTCTCAGGCCAACCTCCTTGAACACAATAAAACCTAATTTCCCACAGATAGGGAGCCGTAGAACATTGTATATTGCATATGGAGAGTGAAGACACAGGAAGAAAAAACAGGTCATCTCAGGTGATGAAGCTTTCTGAATACCCTGTCTTGGAGATAGCACTATCCATCTGCCTGGAACCTTCCCTTCCTGCCTCCTGAGCAATCTTGACCATCTCTCTAGCTCCAGTCTACTCCTCTCCCAATCTAGAGTGGGCTCATGCCACTAAGTGATCCAGGCTTTTCAATATTGCATGTAAATGTTATGGTTCTTTTGGTCCCTGTCTACCTACCCTTAAGTCATTGGTCTGTAAACCTCAACATTATTCTTCTAGTCCTGGGAAAATTACAAAGAAGTCTCTTACCAAACCTCATTGTCCTTATTTGTAATGTACAGATGATCTCTTGGGTCCCTTCCAGTTTGAAATCTTAGTTCTAAAGGTGTCTTTTCCACCTGTGAGCAACCTGATATAAGCCTATTATCACTGGATATAGGTATAAGGGATTGGGAGGTTGTATTGCATATAGACAAGTGGGGACAGGTATGTATATGTACATAAGAGCCATCTGTTATAAAAAGCCATCATAACCTACAATTATGAAGATCTTAGTCATGTACATTTTAGCATTCAATCTTCACAATAAACTTAATACAGGTAGGACAGGTGTTGCCACTCAAATCAAAATCTTCTGACTTCAGTGCCAGAGCCCTCTTTGTGACCCCATACTGCATCCCTGGTAAGCAAAGGCACTGGGAGTGTATATACGTTAGGGAGAAGGGGTAAATAGTGGCACTCTTCCCCTTCCTGAGGTCTCTGAGTTGGTGTAATGCTGTGGTTAAGATCAGGCTCTGCATCAGGCTAACCTGAATTTGAATATTAACTCTGCCATTTAGTAGCTGTGTGCTCTTGAGCAAGCTACTCAACTTCTATGAGTCTCAACTTGATACCCTGTAAAACAAGGGAATTAATAATATATACATCACAATGGAGTTATAAGGATTAAATGTTTAGCACAGATCTAGCACATAGTGCCTGACAACTAGTAGCATTATTTAGATTAATATTGTATATTAATTTGTGTTGATCTCCAAAGTGTTGCCTGCTATGTTTGTTCAGAGTGGTTTTAATTTTAAAAATCCAGGAACGATACACCAGGTAAAGAGCTTGAATCCAAGATGAGGTTAAATAAGTAAGTTCAGAAAGAACATTCAAGAATCTTGATGGAAGAAAAGGCACCACCTCTTGTAAAATTCTGTGGTCTTCCAGATTGTTGTAATGCCCGTGATTCATACAGAGCCAACACAGAGCAAATCATGTGTCAATAAACAGAGCTCCCCACAAGGAATGGCTGACAGGTCTCTTTAAAGGAACATGAACCCCATAAAAGTCCAAAAGTAAAAATAACAATAGCAAGAAACTTGGCTTTCAACACAGGTCACATTTCCTGCATAGGGCCTGCTCTGAGTGCTTACAAATACAGCTGGAAACACCAGGTAAACCCAAGCCACCTTCCATGCTGGGAGCCTGAGTCTTTCAGAGTCAGAAACTTTGAGGTAAATCCTCTTCCACATTCCAGATAACTGGCTGCTTGCTGCCCTGGCTTGGTACCTGCAGAAAAGCTCTCCCAAGCCTAGTCTGAATGAAACATTAGAGAGAGAACTAGGACGTGTCCAAGGTCAAATACAGTGGAATCCACTTCTCAAACCAGCCAACAGAAGGTTCTTACTCCACTGTGTTTTGGTTTTTTTTTTTTTTGAGTTGGAGTCTCACTCTGTCACCCAGGCTGGAGTGCAGTGGCCGCTCCCAGCCACTGCAGCCTCGATCTGCTGGGCTCCAGCGATCCTTCCGCCTCAGCCTTCCAAGTAGCTGGAACTACAGGCACACGCTACCACACCAGGCTAACTTTTTTTTTTTAATTGTAGAGATGAGTTCTCGCCAAGTTGCCCAGGTGGGTCTTGAACCTATGGGCTCAGGCAATCCACTCACCTCAGCCTCCCAAAGCGCAGGATTACAGGCTGAGCCACCGAGCCTGGCTCACTGTGTTTGTTTTTTAGGTAACTGTTGAATACGCATCTCCCATAGACTCTGGGAACCCTCTCTCAGAGACATCTGGCATTCCAAACTAGTTTCATATTTTAGATACACATGGAAGAGTGGAGGTTTAAGCATCTTAGGAGGGTCCAAGGAGAGACAAGTGAAGAAGTCTGGTCCAAGATTGGGGAGCCCTGGATCTGTCTGCCTCTGCCTCTTGCTTGAGTGGTATCTATGACTCATGGCTCAGGGTTCCAAACATGGTTGACCTTCCAACTGTGGATAGACTCAGAGAAAATTCAAACTTCCAAGGTAGGGAAGGCAGGAGAACTCTAATGCCCTTCAAACCCCAAGGTTCTGCTTTCCTTCCCTTCTCCAGGCTTCAGTTTATCTGTAAAAGATGAGCCTGGCCAGGCCTTTCTAGACCATGCATTCTCTATGGGAATAATATTGCTCTGGGTCTTCTTGAATCTAAAGGGTCACCAGACACCCCATTTTTCCAGCTTAGCTCTGGCCTTAAGCCAATCTTTGCCCACAGTTTTAAAAATTTGAGTGGGTCATTGACTGCCATGATGTTCAGCTTTGGAATTGGAAGTAAGATCTGTCCAAAAACCCCAGTGGAAGCCATTCACCATGTGACAGATTAACTCTAGAAAGACATGCTAAGCACTTTTGCACATTTAGTCTTTCCTAGGCAGAACCCTGGCAAGTCTAACTATTTCCGGAGCAGGGCCTTACACTGAGGGTGAGCAACTGGTTTATCATCCAAACAGGGGCACTTCCGAGAGTGAAAAGGGATGTTACTAATAAATACATCTGAACCACAGGAGTCTTGGGGACTCTCCCAGGTAAACTAAGACATACTTAAACATATCTATGAAGGAGAGTCTATGAAAATTCCATCATTAGTCCAAGACAAGAGCAGATGGCCAAGTCTGGACATGCGTGGGGTCAATTTTGGTTATCACATAGACCTGGGGCACTGCTGGCATTGAGTTAGTGGGATGGTAAATTTAGCCAGGGATGCTAACTGTCCAGAAAGGTATAAAATAGTCCCAGACACCAAAAAATTATCTGGCTGAAAATAGCCAAAATTTCTCTGCTGAGAAATATTGATATGGTAGGATAACAGTAATTATAAACAATAACATAAAACTCAGGATGACAACTTCAAATCCCTTCAGGACCAGTCAGAGATTGAAGGATATATACATATTTTTATGGTGTTCAAATTCAAGTCTTTAAAACACTGACAAACCAATCCCAAATGCACTGATTTTCAGCCTCCAGATTGTGGCCTCTTAATAGATGGTTATGGATCAGAAAAGACGTTTATGATATTTTAATTGAGAAAGAAAGGCTACTAATCAGTAGGCTCCCATTTTACATATATGCATTGTCTAAACATATACATGGAGAGTGTATCATGATATACATGGATGTATATCAGTGTGTGTATATGTAGATATACACAAAAATTCTGGAAGAATGTGGAATGAAATTAAGGTGACAAAAGAGTAGATAACCCAAAGCTTAAGTGTTTTCCCCTTTAAAGTTTTCTACAGCCAGGCAGAAATACGAACATTTTTAGCAAATATTGGCAACTGCTTAGGACGAGGGCCCCTTGGGAATAGTCTATGAAAAGAAACAGCAGCCACAACTGTAGGGTCTGTGCCTGGGATTGTCATCACATCCCAAATGATTTTTCCTAACCCTCAATCAGACTTCTGATGGGCATAAATCCACACCCCTGGGCTCAGCATGCTGACCCACAGGAATTGGAGCAATGTTGAGGGGTGGGGTGCAGACTGGGTGGGGAATGGGAGGGAACTGCCTACAAATGAACAAACCATTCTCCATTCAAATGCTCTTCTGTTAGGAAAACATGTGCTCTGGCCACCAAGACAATCATTTCTGGGCTCAAAAACAGGAAGAAATTCACTAAACACTACATCGCCAGCACAAAGAGTAGAAGTTTGCCAAGAGTGTGTCCCTCTCTTGACCGGGACATCAGCTAAGTCTTTAAAAGCAGACCCACTGTCAGGCTTATAATTTCTGAAGCAAAGGCGCAGCCACTTGCCCTAGGCCTCCTCCAATGACTGGAAGACAATCTTAGGCCTATAGCCACAAGGGGCCGTTGGAACTGTTTCCCCCTTCATGTGGGAGGATATGCCTTTTCTAAGTCCCTCAGTTATGCTAAGCCCCACACCTCCATAATTTCTTCCACTCTCACAACAATTCTACAATGCACTGGGCCCCTTAATGTGCTATCTCACTTAATCCTCACAATGAGCCTGTGAGGCAAGCATTGTTACTGATGAAGAAACTAGAACTCAAGAAGATCAAGTCTCACATCTAGTCAGTGTCAGACTTTAGCTTCCTGTGTTTACCCACCACTGCACTCCAAAGAATAGCAGACAGAGCTGAAGTAGGCCCTTTGCGGGGGGGCCTACTCTTTGTAAGAGGCTGTTTTGCATTGCTAGAATAAGGAATACCTGAGGCTGGGTAATTTATTTTAAAAAGAGGTTTATTTGGCTCAAGGTTCTACAGACTGCAAAGGAAGCACAGTGCAGGCATCTGTTTCTGATGAGGGTTCAGAAAGCTGACAGTCATGGTGGAAGGCAAAGAGGGAACAGGCATGTCACATGGCGAGGGCAGAAGCAAGAGAGGAGGAGGTGGCACCAAGCTCTTTTAAACAACCAGATCTCATATGAACAAATAGAGCTAGAATGTACTCATTACCACAAGAATGGCACCAAGTCGTTCATGAGGGATCCTCCTCCATGACCCGAACGTCACACCAGGGATCATGTTTCAACATGAAATGTAGCGTGGACAAGCAATCCAAACTAGAGCAGCTGGCTCTTCTTGAAGATAATGTCCATCAACACAAGGGACTCTGGAACTAGACCTTCAGAGACAGACTGTAGACTGACCGTCCAACATATCAGCAGTGCCACTGACTCAGAAATCAACCAGAAATTTCCCCCATCATGCCAGATACAATTAAGTTTAAAGGGCAGTGGCATTTGTTTGCAGTGAGAGCTGAATGTGGAGTAAAAGACACACATCACTTTCTCTGTCTCTCAGATCCCACCCAACTTCGTTAAATGATATATTATTTATTTATTGCTGCATAACAAACAACCTTAAAACTAGGTGGTTTCAAACCAGCACTGTTTACTTAGCTCATGATACCATGTCTTGGCATCTGGACTGGGCTCAGCTGGTAGTCCTGTTCGTGGCTAAGCTCCCTCATGCATCAAAAGTCATGGGTCAGCTATTGGTTGCCTTTGCTGATACTCACTGTGCTTTCTCACATTTCTGAGGCCTGCCCTGGACAGTGGGGCTGCCTTGGCTCTGGTTTACTGAGTCTCTCATCTTCTACAGGCTAGCTCGGGCTTGTTTACATGACTGGGCAGGTTTTGATGAAAGAAAAGTCCACAGAGGCTCTTGAAGCCCATGCTCAGAACCGACACATGGATACTCCGCCACTTTCTATTGGCCAAAGCAAGTCATAAGGCCGACCCAGATTCAAGGGTTGGGGAAACAGACTTTACCTCCTGATGGGAAGAACTACAAAGTCATATTGCAAAGAGATTATAGAAAGGGGAAAACTTGTGATCTTTTTGCAAATATGCCACAAGTGGTTTAATGCCAAGTCTAACTAGTAACTACTTCCTGCTTCCCCAAGATGGACCTCACCAGTGCCTCTCCCTATTCAATTCAAATTACCTTGGAGAGCCCTAACCAATTGAAGCTGATACCCCATTCCCACCTAGTCTCCACCCCATTTCTGTACCTTGTACCTAATAGACTTCTTCAATTCTTCTAGAAACATTGGCCTAAAGAGAGCCCCCTATACACACACCCAACAAATTAGGGTGGGATAGCCCATTGCTTCTCCTTTGGGGGATCTGATCTCTCCTAGATCCCAATCCTTTCCTCCTCAAACTTTTTTTTTTTTTTAAAAAAGCACTCATGGGCATTCATGATGTGCTTATCACTGTTCTAGCATTTAGGGATATGGGGGGGAAAAAACTAGACCCATTAGACCTAGTTTCTGCCCTCATGGAGGGCAATCTGGTGGGAGAAATAGACATAAGCAAATATTATCTTCATTACAAATGACATTAGACCCAACATCACAGAGCTGATACATGGCATTGCCAGGATTTGAACCCCAGCAGGTTCACTTCACAGCCCTGTTCCTATTGACTACCATGCTAGATGGCAATAACAGGAGCATCCTTTGCAGGGTGGTGAGGTAAAAGCCAAACCACAAGAGACTAAGGCATATTTGAGAGGTAAGGGGTCGAACTATGGGAATGTTTCTGCAGAGTGACGAAGCATGGGAGATGCAGAGAGAAGGGAAGCCGGCAGAACTCTTCCAGCTGCAGACTTGCCCAGAAGACTGTGGAGAAGGTGGAAGTCCAGTTCCTCTGCTGAAACGTGGGCTCACACAGATGCCTCGACAGGGCCCTGGAGTATTGGGCATGGATCCCTTCCTCCTGCCAAAGATTACGTCCCAGCCTTCAAAGTAGTCTTCAAGGGAAATCCTGCTCCTTCCCCCAAGTACCAGGCAATAAGTACCAGGCAATACCAGCTTCTTAAGAGAATAAGGAGGCATGTGTTGGCTCTCTGGAAGTGTTCACCCAGAGCACCAATTTATATTCATTGTGGTTCAGCAATTATTTACTGCATTCCCACGGGTGCAGCGCCAGCTGGAGTCAGACTTGGTAATCGTTTCCCACCTTATCCTGAGCAATTACATTCCAGCTGATGGTACGTACACTGATATAAATTGTTCACCAATAAACACGTCTCTTAAGGGCCTTATTTATTTTTGGGAAGCTTCATGAAATAATCATACAGATTCATCATGCCATATTCTGCCCATAGACTTTATAGGAGATTCCCCATTAACTTTAATGGGGAAGGTTGTTAGGTGTCTTTTTTCTCCCTGCCTTGGCATAGATCAAGGTTAATACATGGCCAATAAAAGACATTTTTTTCAAAAGATCTACTGGGTCATTCTTGCCCACCTACTCAGTGACTGCAAGAGTGTCTTCTCCCAGGATAGTTTCCTAGATTTGCCTTCTTCTCAGCAGAGCAACTTCCCCTATAGCCTCACACTTGGTTCTCAGTCCCCACTTCCTAGTACATGGTGACTCCATGCTGGGAAAATCTCCCTGTCCTAAAATTCCAGGGTCCTTTCCTCTCTTTCACCCAATGTCTTTCTACTCAATGTTACCAGTACACATCTGAACCCACCATTCCTACCTGAAATCACGGCCAGACTTCTATAGGTGCTTTCAGCTACTGGATGGCCCTTGCCATCGATCCCCTGCCATTTTGTCCTCACCAGAAGGTTCTGATCCTTCAGGCTTTCTTCATCAGTTGGAATATGTCACTTTCAACTTTCTTATTTTCTGCTGGTTGGCTGGTTGGTTTTGGAATTGGTTTTTGTATTAGTTAGGGTAAAGGTTAAGCTGCTGTAATAAAGACTCCCAAGAAACTGTAAAAAGTTTGTGTTTTTTCACTCATGTAACAGCCCTGAAGGAGCTGAACAGTTCTGCTCCACATGGTCATCCCAGAACCTCAGTTCCCTCCATCTGATTGTTCCATAGTCCTCAGCGGCATGGTCAAAACTGAATCAAAGGCACATCTGACATCTGTGTTTGGAGTGAAAAAAAAAGAAAAAAGAAAAAGAGGAATTCCAAGGGAGGAAAAAAAAAGGCTGTCCATTCATGAGATAATCACCTCTCACTCACCTCTCCTCAACCCACACTTGGTCTCAGAAGTGCATCTAGCAGCCTCATGTCCGACATAAACTCTGCTACTGTGTTTGGGAAAGGGAAAGAATGGATTTGTGTGGACATCTAGCACTTGCCCTACAGTTTTGCTTGATTCACTTTCGAACTAAATTGCTCAAAATCAAACATGGTTAAAAGGGAATCTTTCCTTACAATAATAAAGTACAAGAATAAAGGATAAACCAAACAAACAGCTGGGTGGTAGACTCCGCCACCAGGCCTCAAATTTTTCTGGACTAAAACACTTTCTTCAAAGTTTATATAAGGAAAGGCCTTAACAGAAAGCGGTCATCCTTGGCTTCTTTCTCACACACAACCTATCTGATCCATCAGCAGATACTGTGGGTTCCTACTTGACTGAATATTCAGAATCTAACCATTTCTTACCCCCTCCACCACCAACCCTTTTCTGGATTATTTCAGTAGCCTTCTAATAGTCAGAATTCTGTCCTCCTATAGCTCTGTTCTCAGCACAGCAGGCAGAGTGATCCTTTTAAAACACAAATCAGAACCTGTGACTTCTCAACTCAAAATTCTCCAGTGGCTTTCACTTAGAATCAAGAGAAAAGACTTGAATATTTAAAACTACCTATAAGGCTTACATCTGATCTTATCTCCTACCAGTCCCCTCTCCCCTTACCTCCCATCTCATCTCTTACCAGTTTTCTCCTGTTTCTACCCCATACAAATCTCCTTAGGTGGCCCCCGTGCTGTTTCTAAAACATACCCTCCACACCCTGCCTCAGGACTTTGCATAGGCTGTTCCTTCTGCCTGGAAAGCTCTTCACCAGACTCCCATGGCTCACTCCATCACCATCTTCAGGTCTTAAGTATCACCTTCTGAGTGAGAATTCTCCCTGACTACCCACACAACATAGCAAAGGTATGCTGGCAAATATTTAACAACCAACTAAACGTGTAGCACTTTTGTGTGTGATCAAAGTAGCCAATTTCAAGCTACCAACATGAAGTATTGAACAAGAAGCTGGGGAGAGACGCATACAATTTTCAAGAGCTGGTGGAAGCCAACTGCAGCACACCATTGCCCACACTTCCTCAGCATTCTCTGTCCCTTTGCCCCAACTCAGTGTCTGTCCCTTTACACTACCTATTATATTATACATCCACTCACCTGCTGGTTAATAGTGTGTGTCTCCCATTAGAATGCAAGCTGGATGAGGGCAGAGCACTCAGTAATGTTTGTTGGAATGAATAAATGAAACGGCAAAGGACATAGACAATTCCCACAAGAGAAAACACATTATAATCCAATGTATGGGAAAAGATTCTGCACCTCTTGGACTAATTGTCTAAATCGATGCCTACTAGCAAGAGAAGGAGCTATACTGTCTGGATAGCATGGAACAGCAATTCCTTCATTGAAACAACTGGAGGAGTTGACTAGATTTTTTTTTTCTTCATTGTATAAAGATTTATCATTTCCAAATCACAGTGAAAGGAACTTGAGTAATTTACCAATTTTGTTTTCTATTATGTGCCTTCGAGATACCTCACTAAAAATCGGTATCTGACACAACAGAATGACATTTGCAGAATGTAATATTGTAGTGACAGTACTGAGGTTAATTGTTACAGACTACTTAACTCTGAGTATTAAATGGTTACATCTTAATTATTTATACAGAACAATGGTCCAGTAACATAAAAATAGAGATCAGCATCTGAAGTGTATATTATTCAATGTTCGGAGATCAAGTTCACCACTCTTTCCATTAACTTCCACAGCAAGTCCCTGTTCATACAGAACTCTGATGACAACGTCACTCTGGCGTTTCCTCAAGCTACTGTATGAAGAGGACGCTGAAGGCCATCACCACACAGCACACCGCAACATAGGGGCTCTTCCGCTCACCAATTCTGGCACACTTCCAAAATATACCCAACAATCCAGTTTTATTTCTGTCCAGGAGGCTCGGTGCCAAGGAGCAGATGTAAGCACAGGTACATATAAGCAGCAAGATTACAGTCAGCAGACTCTGAAAATTGAAAATGGCTGACATAGTGAGGCCGGCGCTGCCCCAGCCACATCACCCTTCCCGGACCCGGGCGGAAGAGGCGTGTCCGCCCGCCTCGATTTTTTTTTTTTTTAATGCCATGCTAATCAAATCTGGCAGGGGCCAGGGGAAGGCAGGAAGACTCTAGTTGGGTTTAAGAATCAATGAAAATGGATTCAGGATTAAGTTGGGTTTGGTGGGGACGTCCTAGAAAGTTAAAGCCAGCAGAGTATGATGGATTGGTAGGTCTTCCTGACCTAAAGGGTCAAAAAGAGGGGAGATATTAATAATTCAAGAAATGCAATTGAAGCAGATGTACAGTACTATGTTTCAGCTACAAAAATCGATAATACACATGTTAATGGCAATAGCCAATATGAGAAAAGTTGGGAAGGAAATAGCACCATCAAACATAGCTGGTAATATTGTAAATCAGCTTGATCTTTTTGGAAGGATGTGTTAAGAAGAATAAAAATGTCCATACTTTTCAACTCAGTATCTATCTCTTGGATTTTTATCCAAAGGAAGAATTTAGTAGAAGAAACTGACTATAAATACAAAGACATTTATACAGCAGTCGCCATCACAACAAAAAGTAGAAAATGAAATAAATGTACATTAATAGGGAGTGATTAAATAAATGATGGTATAGTAACTCAATGAAATATATATCGTGAAGCCCTAAAAAATAATTCTGAGCTGGGCACAGTGACTCATGCCGGTAATCCCAGCACTTTGGGAGGCTGAGGTGGGAGGATCACTTGAGTCCAGGAGTTTGAGATCAGTCTGAGCAACACAGTGAGATCTCATCTCTAAAAACTTAATAATAATAATAATAATTATAATTATACAGCAGCACTAATGAGGCTTATGACATATTGTTGAGTGGAAACCCAGACTACAGGTTGTAGACTATAGATTGCAAGTCTTTACAACTGTATTCACAGCATGGCTAAGACTAAGAGAGAATGTTCAACAACAACAAAATTGTGTGGTGGGAAAGGGATTTCTTTTTCCTTTTCTAAAATTAACTTTATTTAATTACTAAAGTTTCAATGTTAATTAAGCCTTTGATAATAGAAAACCCTTTTGATGCAAAAACGAAGGGCTGAGGGATAAGAAGACACCAGTTCTCTTGGTGACCAATCAGCTACTAATGCCCATCAAATCCACCAGCTCTGAGAATTGCTGAAGGACATAGGGACACAGGCCTTCTTCATGGGCACTATCCAACCTGGTCACAGTGAACACGCGATCCTACCTACCCAGTCTGGGACAGAAAATCACTGAGACATTGGGTTTGGGAGCCTCTTAGGGTTCCAGTGGTCACACTGAATCCCCTGCTTGTAAACAAAAACAACTTGCAACAATGAAATTCATGAGGCCACTTCCTACCTTCCAGGCTAAATACAGAGCAACAGCACCAGGTTCCAAGGCCAGGGTGGGAGATACCCAGCCTTCCTTAGCAACTGAAGAACCTTCCGCCCCTGGAGCTGGGAGGGTCTAGCAACTATTCAATTTGTCTCTGAGTCTGCTGGCACTTTGCTCTCAGAACAACCAGACTGAGGAGCAAAAGGGAAATATTTTCTTCCTTTCACAATTGGTCTTTTTTAATAGCTTCCTTTTCCAAACACCTCCATACCCTGTGATGAGAGCCATATCATCTCAAAGAGACAATACAATACTTGTCCACGTCAGATCATGTATTCCTCTGACCTGGGGCAAAGTGACATTTAAAATCCCCCATAAAAACAGTTGTCAGCCGGGCTCGGTGGCTCAGCCTGTAATCCCGCACCTTGGGGGGCTGAGGTGAGTGGATTGCCTGAGCCCGCGGGTTCGAGACCCGCCTGGGCAGGCGAAACCTCATCTCTACGATAAATCAAAAAAATTAGCCGGGCGTGGTAGCGCACGCCTGTAGCTCCGGCTACTTGGAAGGCTGAGGCGGAAGGATCGCCGGAGCCCAGCAGGTCGAGGCTGCGGTGGCCGGAAGCGGCCACTGCACTCCAGTCTGGGCGACAGAGTGAGACGCCAACTCAAAAAAAAAAAAAACAGTTGTCAGCCCTAGCTTGAATCTTATCCACAGGAAAATACTCTCCAATCTCTTTGCCCATTTTGCCCATTTTGGGGGCAAAGCCGTGTCCCACAGAACAACCCCTCTGAATGTTCTACTAATTCAATTCCTTTCTACATGGTTGCAATTTTACCACTCCCTTCCCGTTATTCCTGTCAGCTGACACAGAAACTAGTTGCACCTCAGAATTATTATTACCAACATCATTTACTGAACCCGTATGTCGTGCCAGGCACTGCACTCAACTTTTTTCATCCATTAATCTTCACAACAATTCTATATAGTAGATACTGTTATTATCCTCATTTTATAGATGAGGAAACTGAGACAGAGCAAGGCTAAATAATCTGCCCAAGGCTACACAGTCAGTGGCAGAACCAAGATTTGAACTACTGCAGTCTGATTCCAGAAATCATCCATATCCACTATGTCTCCGTCTCCTTCCACATAATTATTGACACTAAAGAAGAGAGGCATAGCATTCACCATGGAGACATTTCCAAAATTCAATTTGCTTTCTAAAACATTTCTGATGTGCTGGGAATTTACTTTAATGCAGCCATAAATTCACACTGATGACCTCACTCAGGGGAGGCTAAAAAGCTTACAACAATAGCCCAAACCAACAAATGTTTCCTTAAAAATGAGCCTCAAATCAAGCTCGGTGTGCTGGGAAGAAAGAAATGGGTCTCCAGCTAAAAAGGAAGTTTGATGAAACCTGTGATATTTCTAGGCCTAAGTAACTCTGCCATAGGCCTGTAGATTTTTAAGACTCCTCTTGTTGACTTAGACACAGCATTCATTAAGAAGCCTACTGACTTAGGAATCCTCTCCCTATGTTAATAGAATTTTACTCAAGAGCCTCAAGGAAAGCAGACGGGAATAGGTATGAGAGATAAAGATACAGGAACAGGACAGAACACAGAAAAGCCCCTTCCCTACCCACGGAAGCCAGGTGAGCGCAGGTGGTGGGAATGAGGGCAGGAGAACCTGTGAGGGGGCAGGGAGACAAACTGTAGCCCCGGGCTAGAGAGTGGTTGGGTGACAAGGCAGCAAGGGACCTGGATGTCCCCAGGAATCACCCCCGCCTGCCTCACGACCTCCCTGAGATGTTAGGTTGGGGTCCTTGAAGGAGGTTGGTCAGCAAGTGAGAAGGGCATATGAAATCACAGGAGAAAAACGCCAACCTCACTACCAATGTAACTTCATTTATAGCCGCAGGCTGATAAGGCAGAGAAAATATCCAGTTCCAGTCCACAAAAACAAAGCTAATCACAAGAATTTCTATTCAAAAACCTCTGCTATTCCTCGTAACCTACAGGAAAAAACCCTGATTCCTCCACTTGGCACACAAGTCTGCTTCCCTCTCCAGCCTCTTCTCCCAGGATTGCCCCCTCCAACCCCAGGAGGGTTCACAGTGCTTCCTGTACATCCCCAAATACACCATACCTTTGCCAACTTCTGCACTCGCACCCACACTGCTCCCTCTCTAAAGTGTGTCTTTCCTTTCCCTCTTCCTATTTTCCAAGGCTTGTACGTTTCTCTTACCTTCCACCCCCTGCTCCCCCCAGTTACTCATTTTTTCCTTTGGGCTCCAAAATGCAGCCTTCAGCCTTGTGTAAACACCCACGACATGGTGTTGTAATGTTTGGTTGCCATACCTGTCTGCCTTAACTCCGCTGTGAGCAACAGTACACAGCCACACCTCTCCAATCTATCTCTCACACCTGTTCCTATCTGCTTCCCTTGAGGCTGTCAAATCCTGTTAACAAATGGAGAGAATTCTGAAGTCAGTAGGCCACGTAATGCTGTGTCTAAATCAACAAGAGGAGTCTTTTATAAATTTGCATAGTGATGAATGTTTTTGGAAGACAAGGCCTGGCATGTCATGTGCTAATGACACAAGTACAGGTGACTCAGAAAATTAACCTGTATGATGTCCCTGGAGTGAAGTGGACATCCAATGAAAGTGGGCTGAAACCAGATTTTCCATTGGTCTTGACATCTTGTGAACGTACAAGTCTCTTCCCAGAAAGACTGTCAGAATTTCCCTAAATCATTCATGGGCAAACTCCTTTCAGCATAAAGACTAGTTTTTTATTCAAGAAACTGGAACACCTGAAAAATATGACCTGCTCAGGATGTCCCCTGTCATCGGGTTCCCATCCTTGCCTGGGACACTGGCACCCTTCTGTATTCCCTCATTTTCTGTTCCCTCCCTTTCCCCTCTCTCCAATCTCAACAGTGGTGGTGGCTCCAGAAGATCAGCCATGGGCCTGGTTTACTCCCTGCTCCTCCTAACTCTCTTCTGCCACAGTCATTTACTAGGCTGTTTGGTTCAACCTTGCTGGCCACATGATAAAGAACAGTGTCTATGGCACCAGCAGTTTCCATGATGCAGGTCACTTTACTGAGTCATCTGTCATCAAGCATACTGAATTCTGAACACTTGCTTCCAAAAATGTCTCTAGCCATTCAGATTTCTAAAAGACTCCTCTTATGGATTTATTTTGGGGTAGATACACAACTTCCTGGCCTTGCGGCTTAAGAATCCTCCTCATATTTTAACAGGGTTTGACACAGAAGCCTCAAGAAAAGAGATAGGAATTGGCTTTTTCAGTCTACCCTCACAAGATTTTCTTCTCTTAATTTATCCCTGGAAATCATCCAGCGACTCCTAGGCCAGCATTCCTTAGAAGAACTTCCTCCTTGGCTTCTAGGGAATGTAGCCCTGAGAACCAGGGCTGGAGTCCCAGGACAAGACGTCCCCCCAAAAGAAGTCAGAGTTTGGGTCTGCCAAGTTGGGCCCCAAGAATCCCTTAGTACAACCCAGACTCAGGTACAACTCCACAAGTTCTGCCTCCTTTTTGGTCCAAGTTCCATCTGGGGGCAGGGCAAAGTTGAGGCAGCTGTAGAGCTTTCCTTCTTACCACAACTGGCTACAGCATGTGATTCCTCTGGAGAAATAGTGGCATGCCAACAGCCTGGGCTAGGCCCAACGCCTCAGAGCACTCTGTTTACAGCCCCCAGAGCCACTGTTCCTGATCCCAGAATTCTACTGCCTTCCCAGGGCTCCTGGAAGCAATTCGAAGTTGCTTTATGCTGTGGGCACCTGGGGTTCCAGTAGACCCTTCAAGATCTTGCCTGGTCCTTGGAGAGGTAGAGCCTAGGAAGACTTCTCTCTCAGTTCTCCATTGTCCAGTTCCTTAGCACTATCTAGTTTCTGTACGTGGATCTATTCTAATTTCGAGGAAGCCAATGGCTCCTCTTTGGAATGTTCCTAGAATAAAACCCGGCTGAAGCCTAGTACTGGTACGCGAGGAAAATTAGCTCTCTTGCACCCTAGGACCCAGCAAGGCACAGAGTTATATGCCAAACTCAGCTTCCACTGGGAGGACCGCAGAGCCATCTCTCTGACAGAGCTTTGGCTGAGGAAAATGGGATGACTGGCAGTATGTGCCAGCCAGGGGGGCTGAGAAGTCACGGGGTAAGGCAGTCGGCGGGCAGCCAGCGTATCCCAGAAACAAGACAGCCCAGCAGCGGGCAGGGCCCTACTAGATGAGCCTGGAGTCTGGAGCTGAGCCCTGAAATGTGGAAAGGGGCAGCAAGAGCAAGGGCAGTGCAGAGCCACACTGGAGAGCCTGGAGCACAGGCAGAGGTCCCCCACCTGCAGGAGTGAAAGAGTGACCAGAGCAGAGCCTGGGGCTCGGCAGAAGCTTCTTAATTACCCCTAGGCTGAGAGCAGAATTGACCTGGAAACCTCCTCAACCTGCAGGATGATGACAAAAGCTCCTCATCAAAAAAGAAAGAAGGGCTTCATGTGATTCCAGCCAACAGAGGGGAGAATCAGCTCCTATACTAGACAGGGTGACATACTTTCCTGTGTCTACATAAAGCTCCTGAGCCTGAACTAACCATGAGGTGTTTGAGCTCTCCAGGAAGCCTGCATGGAGAGGGGTCCTTTCATCCTCAGGAAGGACACCTCAGAAACCCTTGTTGCTTCCTGGCCTTTTAAGGGGTAGAAGTGTTTGAGAGTCTTAGAACTGCAGGGCAAATACCACCCCAAATGTGAAATTGTACAAACTGGGATGATAAAGGAAAAAAGCTCTCTTGTTTTTAAGGTCATAGAGCGTTTCTACACCCAAATGAATTCTGCTTCCCAAAAGCATTGCTCTGGAAAACCATACACATCTTACATCCTGGTGATACCATTGCTGGAGATGTTTTGAGACATCTCCTGAGACACTGTTTACAAGGCACCAAAGAGAACCAGCAGCATCATCATAAAACCACACCTTGTTTTTGCCCAAGAATAGCATTATTGCCCAGTATATTAGCCAGGACCAGAATTGAAAATCCAAATCAAACTAGCTTTCCTATATTTTTCTGAAAGTTGTATAGTTTACATTTAAGTTTGTGATCCATTTTGAGTTAATTTTCACATAAGATGTAAGACTTAGACTAAATGATCATCATCATCATTATGCTGCCTATGGATGTCCAGATGCTTCAGCACCATTTATTGAAAAGGCTATCTATCCTCCATTGAATCATCTTTGCACTTTTGTCAAAAATGAGTTAGGGCTGTGTGCAGTAGCTCACACCTATCATATCAGCACTTTGGGAGGCAGAGGTGAGAGGATTGACTGAATCCAGAGATTCAAGACCAGCCTGGGCAACTTGGTGAGTGAGACCTCATCTCTAAAATAAATTTTAAAATTAGCCATGCATGGTGGCACACGCCTGTCGTCCAGCCTGGATGACAAAGTGAGACTCTGAACACCCCCAAAAATGAATTAGGCATATTTGTGTGGGTCCATTTGGGGTCTTCTGTTCAGTTCCTTTGATGTTTTTGTCTCCTCCACCGTTATACCATGTAGTCTTGATTAGTGCAGCTATATAATAAATACTGAAATGGATTCTACACAAATTTATTTCAGGAAATAGAGGTCTTGAATTGGATACTTCCCACTTCATTCTTGTTTTTCAAAATTATTTTAGCTATTTTAGTTCCTTTGCCTTTCCACATAAATTTTAGGATAATCTTCTATATCTTAAAAAAATCATGTAGGATTTTAACAGGAAATATTTTAAACTTATGTATCAGTTTGGGGAGAACTGACATTTTTATTGTATTGAGACTTCCAATCCCTGAACACAGGGATTGCCTCTCCACTTATTTAGATTTTCTTTGATTGATTTCATTAGCGTTTTACAGTTTTCAGCATACAAGTCTTGCACGTTTCATTAGATTTATCTAGTTCTGTACTTTTTTTGTTAGCTTTACAGCTACTGCATTTTTTTTGCATTTTTTAACTGAGTGATCAAATATGGTATTGCATTTTTTAATTCACATTTCATTGCTAGTTTATAAAAATGAAATTAATTTTTGTGTATTTATCTTGTATCCTGTGGCCTCACTAAACTTACTAGTTGTAGGAGGCTGTCTTTCTTTTTCTTGGTAGATTCTTTGAAGTCATTTTCTGTGGACAATCATGTCATTTGCAAATCAAAGCCATTTCATTAATTCCTTTTCTATCTGTAGGCTTTTTGTTTCCTTTTCTTGCTTTGTTATACTGGTTAGACATTCCAACACAATGTTGAATTAGTGTGATTTAAATAGACATCTTTGCCTTGTTCCTAAACTTAGGGGTAAAATATTCAGCCATTCACCAGTAAATATAATGTTAATTATGGACTTTTTGTTGATGCTTTTTAACAAGTTGAGAAGGTTCCCTCTATTCTTTGTTTTCAGAGTTTGTTTTTTTTTTTTATCATAAATGAATGTTGAATTTTACCAAATGATTTTTCTGTATTAATTGATATAATTATGTAATTTTTTTAGTCACTTAATATGTTGGGTTATGCTGATTGATTTTTGAATATTGACTTATTCTAGCATCCTTGGAATAAACTTTATTTCTGCTTGGTTTATAATTTTTTTATATATCTCTAAATTCTGTTTGCTAATAATTTGTTAAGAATTTGTGCATCTTCTTGCTTGCTGGATCAAAAAAATGAATTAAAAAACTAATAAATGATTAAAAAATAATTTTTGCATCTATATTCAGGAGATATATTGATCTGTAGTTTTAGTGTGATTTATCTTTGATTTTGGTGTCAGGATAATACTAACTTCATAAAATGAATTGGGAAGTACTCTTTCCTCTTCTATTTTCTGGAAAATTTTGTGTAGAATTGCTTTAAATATTTGGTAGAATTCTCCAGTGAAAACAGCTGAGCCTGGAGGTTTCTTCTTCGAAAGTTTTAAAATTATGAATTCAATGTTCTTAATAGTTTAAAGGCTATTCAAGTTATCCTTTTATGCTAATGTTGAGTGAATTGTGATAGTACGTGTTTTGTTTTGTTTTGTTTTGTTTTGTTTTTTTGAGTTGGAGTCTCACTCCGTCGCCCAGACTGGAGTGCAGAGGCCACTCCCGGCCACTACAGCCTCAACCTGCTGGGCTCCAGCGATCCTTCCACCTCAGCCTTCCAAGTAGCCGAAATTACAGGCATGCGCTACCACGCCCGGCTGATTTTTTTTAAATTTATTATAGAGATGAGGTCTCGCCAAGTTGCCCAGGCGGGTCTCGAACCCGCGGGCTCAGGCAATCCACTCACCTCAGCCTCCCAAAGCGCAGGATTACAGGCTGAGCCATCAAGCCCGGGAGTATGTGTTTTTCAAGAAGTGGGTTCATTTCTTCTAAGTTGTCAAATTTGTGTGTGTAGAGTTATTTGCAGTGTTTTCTTGTTATCTTTTTGGTGTCAAAATCTGTAGTGATATGCCCTGCTTCACTTATGATATTAGTCATTTATGTCTCCTCTCTTCTCAATTTTGCTAGCATTTACCAATTTTATTGATTTTTTTTCAAAGGATCATCTTTGTTTTTAGATTTTTTTATATTGTTTCTATTTCAAATTTTATTAATTTCTATTCTTATCTTCCTTCCTGCAGCCTGCTTTTGGTTTGTTTTGCTATTCTTTTTCTAGGTTCTTGAGATGGGAGCTAGATTATTGATTTAAGACTTTACCTGTTTTCCAGTGTATTTATTTAGTGTTGTAAATTTCCTTCTCAGCACTGTTTTAGCTATGTCCTACAACAATGATATGCTGTATCGTCATTTTCAGTTCAATGTATTTTTAAACTTCCCCCTGAGGTTTCCTCTTTAATCCATGGGTTATTTAAAAGTGTGTTGCTTTGCTTCCAAGTATTTGGAGATTTTTCAATTATTATTCTGTTCTTCATTGCTAGTTTGATTTCACTGTGGCCAGAGAATACACTCTTTATGACCTCAGTTTTTTTTACTGTGTTGAGATTTGTTTTAATGGCCCAGAATATGGTCTATCACAGTTCGTGTTCCAAGTGCACCTGAAAAGATTGTGTATTCTGCTGTCTGCGTGAAATGTTCTATCAGTGTCTATTAGATCCTGCTGGTTGATTGTGTTGACATCTATTGATAGTCTTTTTCATTCCTGTGAGATTTTTCTGGTGCTTGTTATTATGAGTGATTTTTCTGTTGAAGCCCAGACGTTTTCATATTATAAATCTCTGGCTCTTATTTAAACCTTCTGTTTTAGCTGGCTTTGGAACATCAGAGGGCCTTATCAGTGTCTGGGAGGGATGAAAATTCTGGCTTTCTGCTTGGCCTTTCCTGACACTACGTTGGTGTGGGTGTTGGGATGCCCTCTTACAGCCTCAAGAGAATGGAAATCCATGTGCCCCATTTGGCCTTTGCTAGCACAAATCAGTGTGGGGTCACATATTTCCCGTGGTATTTGGCTGGACTAGAGGAGTTATTGACTAAAAATTTGTTGTCTTGCTAGTTTGCATTCTTCCTGGTCCTTTAGCTGGAGAGATCAGGCTTTTGTTGGGACTTGTTAAAATCTGTACCCGGCCGAGCGTGGTAGCTCAAGCCTGTAATCCCAGCACTTAGGGAGGCTGAGGTGAGGGGATTGCCTGAGCCCACAGGTTTGAGAACAGCCTGGGCAACCTGGCACGACCTCATCTCATAAATAAATAAAAAATTAGCCAGGCGTGGTAGCGCGTGCTTGTAGTTTCCGCTACTTGGAAGACTGAGACAGAAGGATCGCTGGAGTCCAGCAGGTTGACACTGGGGTGGCCGTGAGTGTGCCGCTGCACTACAGCCTGGGTGACAGAGTGAGACTCCAACTCAAAAAAATAAAATAAAATAAGATCTGTACTCATTGTCTCTGGATTGCCAGCTTCTTCAGCTGCAAGTTTGATGTGTATGAGATAAAAAGACTACCCAGAAAACCCATCAACATATCGTTCCTTGGGTCCTGAGGTTTCTGGCTGTTCTTCTTCTTTTCTCCACCTTTCAGAATATTATGCTTGTTCATATATGCACTGTCCAGAGTTTTAAACTATGTTTAGAGGGAGAAGAAGTAAAAGCAGCTCCACTCCATCTTCCCAGAAGCAGAAGTCCAATGGAACACTTTTCATCTATTTTCTTGGACTTTTTCCATGCATTTTTAAAAACTTGCAAATTTTCCATACATACAATTCTGCTTTTTCAAAACCTCTTATAATTAAATATGATTTTAAGGGTTACAGAATATTCTATCACATTGATATTGTGTAATTTCAAAGTCATTTTCTTCTGAACCATTTGATTTATTTCCAGTATTTTATTGTGTCATTCTTTAGCCCTTCTCTTAATGAACGTGTGACTTGTTTCCAAGGGTCTACCAATGAAAGTACCACTATAATTGACATCTTTGTGCATCAAATTTTATTTTCTTACTGGGAGTCATTTTTTCAGTAAAAATTCCTAGAAATGGAGTTGCTGAGTTAAAAGATAAAAAATTATACATTATATATTTTTAAAGGATGGTTTGGAATGTGTCCACAAGAAACATCAATAGAGACTTGCCTATAGTATTTGGATTTGAAGGGAGCCCAAACACTTTCACTCCCACTCCACTTGAGACTGAGAAAATCACCAGCCTAACTTAAACAGACATGACTGTCATGGCCCTCCTGCAGGGATCCTTCACCAACCTACAAGTCAGAAATCAGTTATTAGTGTTTGTCTCAGCAAATCATCTCCAAGGAATGATCAACAAATCCTTTATTACCCCACAACCACGTTTCTTATCTTCATTGGGGTGTATGCTCTAGCAATAAAGCAGTTTTGAACATTCATGTGTGCTATGGTTAAAGTTTTCCTAGCCTTCATAAGTCATTATTTATGAGGGCTGCATCTGTGCTGTTCAAATCAGTAGCCACTAGCCACATGTGGCTATCAAAACTTAAATGAATTAAAATTAAAAATTCAAGTTCTCATTTGCACTCATACTTCAAGTGCTTAATAGCCACATGTGCCTAGCAGTTGTTGTGTTGGACAGCATGTATGACAGAAATTTTCCATAGTCACAGAAAGTTCTATTGGACAGTGTTGGTAAGACAATTCCTCCCTTGGACTCAGCTATCACGGACACCTGTGTTTCATAATTATCTTTCCACAAATTAATTCAGATTTGAAGTGAAGTGTATCCTCCTACTCACTGAAGACTCAAAGGAGCACTCCACCGGAGGAGGCTGACAGTGATTATAATCACGAACGGCCATCGAGGATTTACAAGGTGCCAGGTCCTCTGCTAAACACAGTTACAACACCCCCGAGGCATGGGTGCTTTTTCGCACATAATTAAAAATTCTGGAGAAGAAAGTTTTTTTTCCTGTTCACTGTAAGTAATTTGTTTGGAAGAAATGCTTTAAAATACTGCTTGGGATAGAGGGTGAGACTTCAAGATCACGCCCAAAGAATAAAAGACACTCACTCACCAGATTGCTGTATAATTATTTATTTTTCTGAGAGGAGGCAGAGATAGAGAAAGGTGTCATCAGGGGAGTGTAGGTGTGAAGCACATGTGGGGCTCCTCAATCTCTTTAAAAAGCCTCCTGCGATGTAGGAAGGACCTGCAACTCCTCCTCTCCATACAAACCTAGGGGCATCACGCAAAGAGAAAGGAGAGGTCGTGCAGCCCGGTATCTCCCACTTTAGAGTCAGAAAGATGTCAGTTCATTGTTGGAGTCTATCTCTTGCGGGGTGTGAGAGCTTGCTCAAGCCTCAGTACTCTCACCCTCAGTATGGGGATAACACCACCTAACATGGACGTTTGCTTGAGACCTGAAGGAGAGAGACTAGGGCTTCAACAACGCTGCCTCCCAGGTCACCTCTGGGCTGTTTGCCCTTGTGGCTGACCTGAGACAGGTGGCACTTTCACTCCTTGGTCAACTGATACAGAGCTATACAGCTCTGAGGAAGGGTTCTTTGTGCTCCTTCAGAAGGAGAGGTGGTCCCCCCTAGCTGGTGGCTCACCCAGAGCTGCTGGGAGAGGAGACAAGATAAAAGTCAGCCAGCACTTTGGGCACCCCCAAGATCTCGCTCCAGACCTTCAAAGCAGAGGAAATGATAGAAACGTACAGTCCCGTGAAGTACACGATGCTGCCAGGAAGCAGCAAGGTGCAGCATCTTTGCAATCTGTATGCTGTGGAGTGGGAGCCCAGCACTCCCTGAGATATTGAGCTTTAAACCTGTCACAGTAAATAGTCAGGAATTAATACACCAACTCCCCTGCTCTGGCAGTGCAATTTGCCATCTAAATTGTTACCTTCTCCAGAATGGTACATAAACAAAATGAACAGGTTGCAGGAACTTTTCAGCAGATGTGGTGAAACTGGTTCTTCCCCAAGAAGAGGGAGGGGAGTGCAGGGAAAGGGGGTTGGCATTTCACACAATCCTTTGGTGTGCCAAGCAGGGAGCTGGCATTTAGCAGGCACTGCCTCTTTTATCTTCAAGAGCCCCCATGAAGGAGGAATTACCATTCCCAACCTGCCAGTGGGGGAAGTGAAGGTCAGAGTCACTTGCCCAAGGTCACAAAGCTGGTAAGTTAAACAGTCACCCTTAGCCTCAATCGTTCTGACCCCAAGTTTCATGCTCCTCAACTGAATCAACACAAGGCACACAAGCTGTTCAGAAGTGAAGTGGGAAGTGGACAGAGTTCTGCCCAGACGCCCCAGGGTCATTCCTTTTATCCTCTCTGTGCATTGCTCCTCCAACTGCTGTCTTGCTTCACTCCTAACAGCACACCTGCCTCTCCCTTAAGAGGATGAAATGTCGAAGGGCTACCTCAACACTTCGCTAACATGAGCAAAAAGCTGGAAGTGCCTGGATGTTTACAACCTCCCAGGTGGCTCAAAGACTGGCTGGGGGCTATGAAAGCCCAGCTCCTTTACCTTAAGTCAGGATACACTCTGAGCTATAACACTCTCCAGAGAGCCCTATAGGACCAGGCTGAGGCTTGGGGGACTCTGCTTGGGACCACACCCTTGCTTGATTTCCCGCTCTCCCCTGCTTCCCCACTCCCTTCCTTGTTTCTTCTAGAAGCACCTCCTTAATAAATCAGTTTCCCGTGGATCCCTGTCTCAGGGTCTGCTTCTGAGAAACCTGCCCTAAGGCAGAGAATTTCCTCACCGAAGGCAGCCAACTTGTACCTGGGACAGAGTTGACTTAATGACCCAGGTCTCTTTTTCATTAACAAGTTTCTTGAGGCCAATATCTCTGTGTCCACCGAAGTGCCGGCATGTGAATCTCTACCCTGTTGATAAAACAGTTAAAGTTTTGAATGTACAGTGGGCCAAAATTTGAACCCAAATTCAAAACACTATGTATTTTATTTATTTATTTATTTATTTATTTTTGAGTTGGAGTCTCACTCTGTCGCCCAGACTGGAGTGCAGTGGCCACTCCCGGCCACCGCAGCCTCGACCTGCTGGGCTCCGGCGATCCTTCCACCTCAGCCTTCCGAGTAGCCGGAACTACAGGCGCGCGCTACCACGCCCGGCTAATTTTTTTTATTTATTGTAGAGATGAGGTCTCGCTTGCCCAGGCGGGTCTCGAACCCGCGGGCTCAGGCAATCCACTCACCTCAGCCTCCCAAAGGCGTGGGATTACAGGCTGAGCCACCGAGCCCGGCTCACTGTGTATTTTAAACTTCTTCCAAAAAGGTGTTTGTTCTCTCTAAATAGATCTTAATATGACTTGTATGACCCATTTAGCCAGCTTAGGGCACAAACCAGTCATATCCCATCTGTTGTTCAATCACCCAATTCCTACCTATCCTCCCATGTTATCTGGAAAGAAAATTCTTCCTTTGGCCTTTCTCTGTCCCCATCTTTCAATATTCCTGGGTCTTACTTAGACTTAAGAGGTCAGTCCCACTTCCAAATGCTGCCCTGGGCCTTCTTCCTCCTTGATGAGCCCATCTTTGGGTTTCTTAGTGTTGTCTGGCCAGAGGCTTCAGTCAGAATAACCGAGTGTGTCTGTTTGTATTAGTTTGCTAGGATGCCATAACAAAGTGGAGAGAAAACAAGAGTCTGCATACCTCCCACTCCTATTATGGCTTCTGTTGCTGCCACAACGTGTCACCATCGAAAACTGACCCTGCAGAGTTGCATGGATGCTCCTTCCCCAGTGTCATAGCCAGCCCAGTGCCCAGCCACACAGGCTGCAGCCCAACTCTAAGGGTGCTTCTCTCATACACAGTCATGTAACTGCATGACCATGTAGTGGACAACTTACTCAGCTGTGCTCAGGGGCCTCACTTGTACAGACCTCTGCACAGCCTGTATTGCCCCAACTCGGGCTCCAGGGTGGTAGCGCCTTTGATTCACATTCACATGCTCAGCCAGTTCCATGTGCAAAGTTGGAGGAACGTCCAGCCCCAGCTCTCTTCTCCACCCTGGTCATAGCCCATACCCCCCTCTTCATACCCACACACACCAGCCTCTAGTTCCTGCTGGTGATCCTGGGTCACCAGCTCAGGTCTTTTGCCTCCTTGTTGAGCTCACCTTTGTTTCTTGGTGTCCTCTGGCCAGAGGCCTCAGTCAAGACAACCAAGTACCTCAAAGAAGTTCTACTGTCTTCAAATATCAGCAGCCTGGGGTGCTATCAGTTATATCCCCTCAATTATCTTCTATCCTTCACTCACTCATAGCCAGGCATAATGGCTCACACCTACAATCCCTGCACCTTGGGAGGCTGAGGTGAGAGGATTGCCTGAGCCCACCGGTTCGAGACTAGCCTGGACAACTTGGGGAGACCTCATCTCTACAATAAATAAAAAATTTAGCCAGGTGTGGTGGCACATGCCTGTAGTTTCAGCTACTTGGAAGGTTGAGGTGGAAGGAGCAACTGAGCCCAGCAGGTCAACACTGGGGTGGCTGTGAGCATGCCACTGCACTCCAGCCTGGGCGACAGAGTGAGACTCCAACCCCCAAAAAAAGAAGCTAAGGAGAAAAGTCGCTGAAGAAACCAACTCAGACAGCAACCTGACTTGGCCTCATAGCCTCCATAACTGTGAAAAAAGTAGTTTCTAATGTTTAAGCCACCCAGTCTGTGGTACTTTGTCATGACATCCTAGCAAACTAATAGAAAGCCCCTTGTAGACTTTCTCATCATCTTCCCTCCTGCCAGTTCTGCCTCCCAAGGGAAACTGAGAAGAGCCAGCCTTGTTCAGGCACAAAGGGTGTCCACCCATCCCCAAGGACAGTAGCGACCTCCTCATCTTATGTTTTCATGATGAAAAGGAGCCATTCTCACTGCATCCCTCAGCCAGAGAAGGGGCTGGTAGCTGCTGCTTCTACTACAATGTTTCCTTACCATAGTCAGTCTGACTCAGCTACCCCCACCAGCAAACCAACTCCCCAATTCAGGTCTGTGAGCTTTTGTTCTTGCCTTGCACTGTGAAGCAAACAGTGGTCCTTTCAATACTATAACATGGTAATGGCACCATTTAATTTTCGATTTCACTTTCTAGAATTGGTGAGGGAATATACAGAATGTTATTTTTCAAAAATTTTTTAGCTACTTGGAAGGAACTCACTGCTCTCACACATAGAAAAGTAACAGGGATATTATCTCCCTCACGTGCAGAGCTACCTTGCCTAAAGGACTTCCCAAGAGAGATCCAAAGCAACGCTGGGCCCCTGAGATGGGAGTCACTGCTAATTTGGTTCCCTGGGTCACACAGAAATGGAAGGAGGTAGCATAGGGAGAGGGAGGTTGGTATTTTCTCTCTGCTCACAGGACTGCAGTACACTTTACATTTCCCAAAGGCCATAATTATTTCCCGGAGAAGAAATTTAAATGACCCAGATAGTTAATTCAGTAAGATTGGCCCAAAAAGTATTTACCTAAAAGGCAGTTTTGTCGAAAAGAACGTCACAACATAGTCAGGGCTTGCTCTCATTGCCTGAAAAATGCAAAGGCCAGATCCAAGGTGGAACCTAATGTAATTAGAGAGGGCAGGAGGCTTGGGAATTTGGAAGGCAGGGACAGAGAGGGGGAGGCAGAGAGAGGAAGGGAGAGTGTGAAGGAAGGAAGGAGGGAGATGAAAGAGACATAGAGAGATAGAGTATGTGTGTTTTCTTGTGAGCCACCCAATGCAATGACCAGGAGAGGGGCTGTGCATGATCCTCCTGCATCCTAGAAGTTTCCACTGCATGGAAAAAAGTAGAAGAACAGGAGAAGCTTATCTCTAGCTGCCTCCATCATCTTTCCCATGTCCATCTCCAACCAGCTAGGACCACCTTTCCCTTTCTCCAAGGCCCCGGGTTTCCCTTCCCCCATGAATGAGCCACACCTCCACATCATCCACCCCCTTCTATTTCCCCTAATCCAGACACTCATTCCCTTAGTACAAGGATCTCAACTCTGAGTCAGGAGGGAACTTGCCGGTAGAACCAACGGTTACTGCATTTCCAGCCCATGCTCAAGGTAGACCTTAGCTGACTATGTAATCCTTGTACAAATAAGAAAATAGAGTGGAAGGTGCTTTATGAAAGCATTATGATCTCAGCATAAGGCATTCTATTGGACATAATAACAGCAATATTCACTAAGCAGTTGCTATGTGCCAGGCATTGCGCTAAACCCTTTGTTGTAAATTATTTCATTTAATCCATATTTTTAAAGTAACAGTAAATATAATTATCTCTCTTTTACAGATAAGGAAATCCCGAAAAGAGCCAGGACTTGAACATAGCTCTTAATCACTATTCCCTTAATTATCATATTACTAAGCTTCGTATTACTAAGAACTGGTACAGGAAAATATTGTAATAGACCTTCAGTAGACCTACAAATTGACCTTCAATCCTTGAACTCATGACAAGTCTCCAAGACAGCCAGAGTGGAGTTACATGGGGTTAGAAAAGGCATGCTTAGGGAGAGTGATCCTGCCATCTGTGTAGCTGTGGCATGGTTTGCACTATTGGGCAAGGGACTTTACCCTCTCCCAACCCTACACTTCTGCACTCTTCCCTGATTGGGCAAGGTTGAGAGAAGCTACTGAGGAGTCCTTTCACCATTGGGTTCTGGCAACCTGCGGGAAACCTGTATTCTTTCCTGTTCCCCAAATGCAGGGCCAGCCTCCACCTGGAGAGAACTACAATGGTTCAGCAAAGCCTGGTTGGGAGGTAAGTCTGCCTAATCTGGAGTTCAGTATTTTGAAGTCCATGATTGCCAAACATCTAAGCCACCATCAGTTTCGTTGGTGAAGAAGCTGATTTTCCATCATCGATCTGAAGGATTCAGTATCTACCTCAGTGGTTCAGAATTCAGGTGAGAGAGAGACATGCTATGAATTAGACTCCCTCAAATCTCACATGAGGTATTTCATGCAGAGCAAGAATGGTGAATGGGCTGGGTAGAACTGAGGAACCCCTAAAACGTTAGACCAGACATAGGTCCTTGGCGAATGTCAATCCCGCAGTCTGACCAATGAGAATTCAATGGCTCAAGACAAAATGAAAAAACACAATCTACTGTTCCATCATTTGAAGCATATTTATATGCATACAAAAGAATATATAAATGTTTACCTAAATAGGTACCTGTGACAGGTGGGTAGGCATTAAGTGTGAGTTTAGTTTCATTTATTTTCATTTCTTAAGATTTCAAGTCTATGTGTGTGATATTTAGAGGCTCCTGCTTCCATGGTTTGTCATTTTTGCAAGCCCAACCACAAGCTGACTCTGCCGGCATCTTTTATACACGAAGCCTGTCCTACCCCTCCTATGGGAACCATAAGAGTTAGAGACCATACAGAACAGAATATCAACTCCATGTGATCCTGGGTATGCCCCTCACCTCATTCAGCCTCAGTTTCCTCCTCTGCATTGCAAAAGTAGCAGGGCCTCCCCTTGCAAGGTATTTCCAAGGGCTAATTTATAAATGCAAACATTTTCTGAATGTTTATTCTTCATTTGAAGAAATAAAACCTAGTTGGAGCTGAAGATATAGGACAAAAAGAGTTCAAGAGTAAAGAGAGGGCCAGAGATTATTCAGGAACCCACCTGAGGACGTGGTGGATTTAGTGCTGCTTAGAGAAAAGTTAGGTGCAAAACAAGAATACAGCCACAGCCTCCTCCAGATTCTGAGAATGCACCCAATTCTGAGCATAAGACTAGTGCCGTGGTATTTGGCCCGTACCTTCCCACACAAGCAAGCATTAAAAGCATAGCTCAGGGTCAACAGGATCCCTTTCCTGTGTGTCAGTCTGGTCTTCCCAGATGGAACATAAGCTCCTTGTCTCATACAGGGTGTCTCTGTGTGCCCCACAGACCTGGGCACAGAGCTGGTACAGAGCAGACCCTCAATAAATATTTGCAGATTGTCTGCCGGGAATGAGGCCCGACTTACTTCAGCTGCATCACAGACCTTCTGCCACCTCTGGGGCCTGTGGCTGCCTGTCAGACCTTGATGACACAAACAGAATATGATTTCTACCAACTTTGGGTAAAAGAAACTTTTCCTTGGTACTCAGAGGGGAGAAAAAAGACAAGGGAGGGTCCCAGAAGGCCACACGTCCACAGCAACAAGGCCTGTGTGAATATCACTGACTTGGCATTTCTGTGACATGGGGAGGGGTCAGGTGAAAGCTGACTTTCCTTGCTGGTTGGAGCATTGTCACCTGGGATGCTCACAGCAGGGCCCACAGGAGAAGGAATGGATGCGAGAGCAGGGAGTCACCAAGAGCCCGGCTCCTACAGTGATGTGGTGCTCTGGCCATGCCCAGTCGCCCCACAGCTCCAGCGAGGAAACAACTTCCTTTTGTGGTCTGACCCTGGCAGGCAGCCAGGGCTTCAACAAGAGCCTTGTGATGTGCACTTTTGAAATGTGTTGGTGGTGCGGAATGGCATGTCTAACTCGTGTTTAATGCCCATCAGCGTTTACGTCTCTTTCCCACGCCCACTGACGCAGGCTGGCTGCATGTGGGGAGCTGTGGTGGCCAGCCGGCCCAATGCCTGACCGTGTGGCTGGGCCACTCAGGACACATTTTCTTTTACCCCAAATCTGGCCTCTGTCAGCCATATGTCTCAAGGGTATGGCTCTCCTGGAGGACAAAGAGAAAGCAAAAAGAAGCTATAGTTGAGACTAGCATGCATTATGTTGTTTTTAATCTTTATGACAATTCTGTGAGGTATTATGTGCCCCATCTTACAGGTGGGAAAACTGAGGTTCAGAGAGATTAAATCTTTTCCTCAGAGTAGCACAACTAGAACATGGAATAGCAGAGACTCAACCACAGCCTGTCTCTTCCAACAATCAGACTCTTTCTAGACACCCCAACTGCTCTCTTATGACCTCAGAGTCACTCTTCTTGGGGACAGAGGCAGCCACACTTCACATTTCACTGACGATGATCAGCAGTCAGAGTTTGAGAAGGACTGAAACAGGCCAGGTCATCTCCCTCCATGTTCGTGCTTTGCTTTAAGGGCTTTTGACTTGATTTGGGTTGTTAATTCTCAAAGTATGTCTGCTAACATGGGAAAGCTACTGGGATTATTATTTTTCCAATTTCCTGTTTTTCTGTTGTTTGTTCATTAAGACAGCTCCCGCCTGGCAATCCCTGTGGAAACTTCAGCAAGTCCTCTGGGTGGTCTCTAGGAAACCCAGACCAGAATGGCCACCCCAAACAACTGATGATAAACAGTCCTTCACATATGACACAGCCCCAGCGACACATAAGCTAGAGATAAACTGCTCCAACCACAGTATGTCTTGGGCTGAAGTTCCCCCAGAAAATCAGAGTTCAGAGGTGTATAGTTTGGGAGATCTCAGGAAGTTCCAGTAGGGTGGCAGGAAAAGTAAGACAGGAAAGGAAAAGGAGGCAATACAGGGATATTAATGATCAAGTCACCTCTTTGAGCAACTGGGGCTCAGTCCCATTGGGGCTTTCTGGGAAACTGTAGGACATGCCTCAGAGTTGTGCTATCCAAGGGACAAGGAAGCTAGGACATCTGTATACCAGTCATTGGTTTAGGGCTGCTCCCAGACAGTGCAATCACTCTTGTGGTCAAAGTTCTCAGGCAGAGAGAGATACATGCTTGAGATCAGAATCTGTCAGCAGGTATGGGAATGGAAGGTGCCAAGAGGGTATGGGCAGAGAGCCTAGGGGATATGGGCAGGTACAAAGAACACAGCTTGAGCCCCCAAGTATGAGGCCATACTTGATGCCAGGAATGCAGGACAACAAAGGCTTTTGCCCTCTTCCCTGCCTCCTTGTTGGTTTAGCTTTGGAAGATGCTATATAACAAAGGCCGTAGATTACCTTGTCTGTCTGCATGCACAGTTTCTCAGGCATCGCAGACCAGAAATTGGGTGATACTGCCCAGTTTGGGGGAGTCTGAGCAGATGCAAATGGGGCACATGGACTTGCAATCAATCAAAGGCAAACCTTCCAGAGAGGAGACAAGGGCTGACCCAGAGATCCCTTGATGCACTGGGCACATCAGCAAAGGCGTCAGTGACCCCTTGCCAAGCTGCAGGACTGCAGTAAAGCCTGCAATAATCATAAGATTTGCACAGTCTTCCTGGGAGGTATCCACTAGAAGCAAAGATGACCACACAACAAAATCAAGCATGACTCTTCTAGTTAACACAGAGTGGGATTGGTGCCTAGGAAGATGGGACCATCTATAGCCTGGGGGTGGGTGGAGAGGATGCTGTGCCCGGTTCCCTCTCATTGTTCAGTCCTGAAACTACTGCCTCCTTTTCCTCCCATCACTGTTCCTCCTCCTTCCTTCTGTTTCTGTATCTGTCTAAATTCCCTCTACTTATCTTTGTGGGCTTCTCATGTCCCTATCTGGTCTCTAGCTCGCTCCCCACCACCACTCTCCCCTCTTTAGGTCTCTGGGGGCCACGGGCTCTCTAAGGTTCCCCATCATTATCTCCTGTCTCATTCCTCTTTCTTCATTCTCTCTCCACTCTGCCCCACACTCCAAACTTGCTTTCCCTTGGCTCCCCAAGGCTCCTTCCCCATCCTTTTTTAAAGGCTTGTGTGTACTTCTGTGAAAGGTTTGGAGCTCCAGCGATAGGAGTTGCATAAGTAATTAGTGGGAGGGAACAGGGCATGTGTATCCCAGTGGCATGTTGCCTGTGTAGGCTGCAAATGGAGGCCTGGCAACCTCATCTAGTGCCAAGGACTGCTCTGAGCGTCAGTCACCAGCAGCCTTCCATTCAACCACCTCCTTTTAGCCATGATCAACATTTCAAAAGAGAACGCACAAGGCCTACAGTAGGTTCCTATAATTCACCCAAGGGTTGCGCCTGCTGCTGGGAGACAAGCCGCATTCTTCTCTCTGAGTGAGCTATTTTTAAGAACGCTCCCCCCTCGTTTCCAGTTCCCATTTCAGCCCAAGCGCTGAATTAGATTCTTTCTTCATTTTATAGGCTCCCCCTCTCTGTTATTATATAAAACCATTTCAGCCCTTAAGGAGTTGGCATCTGACATCCACAGCTTCTGAATCCCCAGAACAGAGACGGGAAGGAATAAACAGAAGGGAGGGAAAGAAATGTTCTGTTTCCGCTTCAGCAACATGAATCGTCAGAGAGTTAAATAGCAACAAAGTATTTGGTGTTAATCTTTAATATTCCCAGGAACTTGTCACCTCCTCCTTCAATCCCAGAGCTGCCTTTCTCCAAGTGATTCTGGCGCCTCTCACAAGATATCACACCTTCTATTATGCTCTAAAAAAAGTACCCACCAGAGGGGAGTTCTTAGTGATTAGACTGCCAAGAAAAAAAAAGTGAAGCTGATCCTTGCTATTTACAAGGAAACGAATGAAAAGGGATGAGCCATGGATTCCTTCTCCGTCAGTCTTGCCTGTTCTAAGCAGACCCTGACTGAGCTCTGCCTGTGATGTGATCTTTCCCTTCCTCAGGCTCCAGAGTCTGGGGGTGGCACTTGACAAATATCAAGGGGTGCAGGCGGCATGAGAAAGTGGAAATGGAGAGAGATTGGGTGGCAGCCAGCCTGGCTGGCATGCCCCTACTGACAGCAGCTCATTTCCACCCTAGATGAGGTAGGCAAGGGTGTCTTACCTTGTCATGCAAATGACAAGATGCTTCCTTGAAATACACCATGCGTATGTGTCATCTTAATGTGGGTTCCCCCAGAGGCAGATCCTGAAGCCAGGATTCCAGTGGGGGTAGTTTATCTAGGAGGGGTTCCTAGGAAACACCTGCAGAGGTGTCAGAAGTGAGATAGGAGGGAGGGAAAGAGCCAATCAAGGGTGCGTTATCAAGCAACGCTGTGAGCAACTGGAGCTTAATCATCCTGGAGAACTCTGGGAGGCAGTGCGGAGCACAGCACAGTGTTATTACACATGAAGGGCAAGGGAGCTGGAGTGTCTGTCTGCCAACTCCTGCCAGTCCTTGGTTGAGGACTATTAGGAGGAGAGCATGAATTCTCTGGTTCTTTGTGCTTGTGCACACTATGTGCAGGGAATGACTCCAGCAAAGAGATATAGATGCTGGCTTTTGGAAGTATGTTGCAATGGCAACGTAAAGGGGATATGGACATGGCACCCACAGCAAACATTGACGTCCTGTATCATTTGTGTTTGGGGTCAAACCTTCAAAATAAAGAGTGGGAATCTAAATGCAGCAGATAAACAGTGCCCTAACTACATCACACCTCTTATCCTTGGGTATCTCCTGGGTATTCAGGCACCAAGCCACATGGGGTCCAGAAGTCTTCGCCCCAATGCCATAGTGATAGGTTTTTATACAGAAAAGATTCATCCTGTTGGTAGAAAGATTTGCGGGGATGGCAGTTACCATCCCCGGGTTGCCTGCAGGGCTTTGTGAGGCTGAGCAATCCTGTCTCTCTTCCTCTGTCACCTGTGGACCCAGAATGTGCCCAAGCAAAGCAGGGCAAGAAAGAGGAAGGCAGTGAGTCTCTCCCTTCTTCTCAGTTCACCTCTGCCATCAGTCTCTTGCCAAAACATGGATCTTCTGTAGAAACTCTGATTGCTGTATAGTATGTCTACTGAAACTCTCTCCCTCCTGACTCTATGAGGACCAGAACAGGTCTTTTCTAAAACTGGACCATCGGGTGGTAGTTGTTCAATAAGCTCACCTTAAGTTAATGAATGAATGTCATAATTGCCCAACTTAAAACCTCCTTTGGCACCTCATTACTTATAGTATCAAGTCCAAACCACTTAATATAACATTTAAGACTTTTTCCAATTTTCTACCCATTATTTTTCACTCACGTTTCATGCCCTGCCGTTCCTCTGTATGGGTCTATTGACCATTTGACCAATATGTCCCCTTTTTTACTCTTTTGGAGTTCACATATACTGTTTCCTCTGCTTAGAACACTCTTCTCCCATTTTTCTGCTGGTGACATGACAATGCACTCTTGAAGGCCCACCTCAAACATCCCCTCCTCTGTGAATTCACCCCCCAACTCCTCCTAAAGGTACAAAATGATCAATAGGCGGACCTATGTGTTTGGGACCACTAGCAAACAGAGACAAGTAACTCTTTTAAAACAATTTTGATGTTTCCAAAAAACAAAGTAGTCAATCTGGAAACTACTCAGAACCAGTTTGGTCTTCCTTATACATCTTATAGTTTGGGATATTTTTGTTTGATTTTTGTTTTGTTTTAACTAATCAAGCTTAGAGAAAGAGGTGCCATCAACCTTTTGGTGCTTAAGTCTCCTAGAGATCTTACTATTGCTCTCCTCCTGGGCACTAAAATCTTTCATTTGTTCACTCACCCACTACACTGTGCCAGGCATCATGCAAGGCCCAAGGTCCAGGAAATGCAGACCCAGGCCCTGCCCTTGAAGCCACACATTCTGAAGGAAGTGCCCAGCACATTACAGATCATTATGACACTGTGTGGTTCCCGACCATTTGAAAAGGCCTGCTCTAGCAAAATAAGTGATGATAGAAATGAATTGTAACCCATTACATAAATATCCAAGAGTTCACACTGTTATAAATAAATAATAAATAAGTGACAGAGGAAGGACAGCTCTTTTTTGCAGAACTCTAATTAATAAATGTACCAGGAATGATGGAAATAGAAAAATCACCATTTGGTAATCACCATATTAATAATGGTTATAGGCAATAATCCAATGCTAATACTAAAATTAGTGGACAAATGTATGCTGAGAACAGGATATTTGCATAACCTTAAAGTATCTCTCCAGAGCCGGGCTCGGTGGCTCAGCCTGTAATCCCACCCTTTGGGAGGCTGAGGTGAGTGGACTGCCTGAGCCCGCAGGTTCGAGACCCACTTGGGCAACTTGGCGAGACCTCATCTCTACAATAAATCAAAAAAATCAGCCGGGCGTGGTAGCGCGCGCCTGTGGTTCCAGCTATTTGGAAGGCTGAGGTGGAAGGATCGTCGGAGCCCAGCAGGTTGAGGCTGCAGTGGCCGGGAGCGGCCACTGCACTCCAGTCTGGGCAACAGAGTGAGACTCCTACTCAAAAACAAAAACAAAAAAACAAAAAAAAAAAGTATCTCTCCGGAAGATACTTATTAATTACAAAGGAAAGAATAGTCACTTTATTGTAGAGAAACCTGAAAGATACCACCTTACCCAAGCCATAAGTTAACACCATCAACAATAAGACATGCTGATGTTATATCTTACAAACCCATATTAAGAGATATTCTACAAAATGACTGACTTAAGCTTTTCAATAGTACCATGGTAATAAAAGGCTAAGAAAGACTGAAGAACTTTCCCAAATTAAAGGTGGTTAAGGAGACACGGCAACTAAAAGCAATGTGGAATCTTGGATTGAAGCCTGAACCAGAAATACCTTTTATGAAGAGAAAAAAAAGTTGGTGGAACAATTGGCAAAATACAAATAAAATCTGTAGATTAGTCAACAAGGTTATGTTAATGTTAATTTCCTAGATTTTTTTTTTCACTGTACCAAGGTTATGCAAGATGTTAACACTAAGGGAAATTGAGTGAATAGGACATAGGAACTCTGTGTACTGTTTTTGGCAATGTTTTGTAAATCTGAAATTATTTCAAGATAATAATTCAAAAAAATATGGAGGAAAAAAAGCCTGTAGTGTTTCCTCACCTCATATTATCAAAGCACTGGGGGAATTGTTTTGAGGTATTTGTTTAACTTTTTTCCATCCCCACAAGGCTGTCTACCTCTCTGGGGACAGCTTAGTTTGCAGGATCCCTATGGTGCTATGCACAGAGGTTCAATATCATTCACTCCGCCAACACCTACCCCATGCACTGCGGGAACCATTGCTTAGAGGTGGAAAGGGAGACTGTGGAGAAAATTCTGCACTTGGAGAACACTGTTGTTTAAATACCACCATACCTTTTATGAAGAAAAAGGACAGTGTAAAGATAGCATGTCAGATTAAGCGGACACAGTTCCCCACCCTTCCCCTATCCAAGTCCCTTTGCAATGTACCTTTCTGGACTCTCTATCCTTTCCTCTTGAATGTGTGCTGGCCTTGTACTTGCTTTGACCAACAGGCAGAAGAAGTGACAATGAACCCAATTTGAGACTAGGCAAAAGAGGCCTTGCATGTTTCTGCTCATTCTCCTGGAACTCTATCCACCCACCAGGTGAAGCAACCTGAGCTAACTGCTGGAAGACAAGAGGCCACATGACACACAGGCAAGTCAATAGACAGACAACTGCCAGACACATGAAGGAAACAGTACTTGATGAGTGGTCTTGACAACTGACCACAGGCACATGAGTGAGCCCAACCAATTCCAAAGGAAGCACTCAGCCCACCCAGCCCAAATTGCTGAAGCACAGCACTTACAAGTTAAGTAAATTGTTGTTGCTTTAAGCCACCAAGTCTTGGCATTTTTTGGTACACAGTAATGGGTGACTGATAATAGTTAGTAAAACTCCTTTCTCTCTATAGCCTATTCTCCTATAACTCTAAGCTTAGAGACTAATATTGATTACCCTCTCTTTGCCTCCAATAGATAAATGCAAAGGCATGGATCCTTGTTTTAGAAAAAGGCAAGCTACAACCAAAGTAATACCAGAGAAGTCTCTCCTAAAAGATGGAATTTGGACCCCTCCTCTCAAAAAGAAAATAAACACTTGCAAAGGACTCACATAGGAAGGAAGAAAAACACAGGCAAGGCCAGCTGGGAAACTTCTCAGTAAGGGAGCCTCAGTACATCAGGAGTTGCTGGGGAAATGGAGGCAGAATGGACTTGTCGTAGAGGAAGTGACTGCATAATCTCCCTGTACAAATCTTGTCCATACCTTCTCCCTGAGGAACGGCCAGCAGTCTCCTGAGGCTCAGGTTGTAGGACAAAAGCCTCCCTGGGCTGCAGGGAGTCAGGCAGTTTGGATGAGGTCAGCACACTGGAGAAGTACATCCCAAAGGATTGTCAGAGAGAAAAAGACAGGAGGGCGATATGGGTGGCCAAATGACTAGCAAGGATGAGGCAGGAGAATGTGTGAGGTCTACAGGAGACAGGCTGGGAAGCACCAGCCATACAGTCCCTTGAGCCTGAGCCAGACATGCTTCCCAGAGGCTGAGAACAAGATGGGCAAGACTCCAAGGAGATAGGACTACTAGCTAAAAATCCAGGTGAGACCCCAGCAAGAGTTACCTTGCTTAATTCCTGAGAGCCTCACAGTGTAGTCCCATGTGCTTGGGCCCCTCACGGTAGAGCTCAAGGACAAGGCTGAAGGAACTAGATGAGCACAGTTCAAAGAGGGAAGGGGCTTTGAATAGTGCCAGGGAGTGTATCTTCATATAGATGGTGGCTATTGCTTGCTGTATTTGTTTCCTCAAATGACAGGTCCCATAACTGCTTTGAGGTATACTCCCAACACCCACTTGGAAGTTATGGAAGAGAAACTGGATATTTACTCAGTTCTGTCTCCTTTGTCAGGACTCAGCATTGATCACTGACTAGAACATTCTGTCTTTACCTGCCTGGGGATACATGTGCACTCCCCAAGGTTACAGTTTGTCTTTGCTTTCAGGAAGTACCTTCTTGTCTTGGGCACAAAGGAAATGGCCTCCTCTGTCTCCAGCTCTGACCCCCTAGCATGAAGACCTTTTTTTTTTTTTACAGGAACTGACTATCATCTTGCCACCGAGCTGAGAACCACACAACTCAGCTATACAGACCACAAGAAAGCAATTCTTGTCAAATGTCAGACTGTTCTAATATTTGAACTGAGATATCGTTTATAGTGTGTTCTGCACTGGAAGGAAGAAATAGAAATAAAGAGAAGGAGGCAGGAACAACCTAGTTTTAAAAATATGGTAGTCAAGAGTTCTTAATAGGCGGGTAGTCAGCAGACCACACAGAGAGAGGCATTCCTTGACACAGGTCATCTCAGTGGTCAGGAATCACCACCCACGTACCTCACCTGGGACTCCTTCCTGTCCCATCTCAGTCCTGCTTGGTGCCGCCAGCCAAGCTCCCCAGAACACCACATGCTATACTTGGCTGAAAGCTAAACTTGGGTTTGTTCCAGCTCAGCTCAGCTCTTTCTCTGTTTTTCCCCTCAAGATGTAAGACAGCTATTAAAATAAACAGCAGGGCTCACAGCCACACATGCCCCTTGTTAATTCCCACGATTAACCCTGAGGGGGCTCGTAAAGAATAATCATATGATTAATTATTTAATGACAGTCTCCCACTCCCAAGCCTAAGCTGTCCTGCTTCTTGAAGCCACTGTGAAGGGTTGAATGTGAGCTGGGAAGTCAAGGACTGCAGAGACCCATCTGCCCTTGGGATCTTGCCAATGAATAGGCAGGCCTAAGGGTGCCAAGGTTGATTCCTGACAGAAGGTGAGGATGTTCTGGGGTGAACCAGACTTTTGCCAGGTATCATCATCACTTGGAACAAGGTCCTTCTTCATGTGGTCCAGGCCTCATGTGTCCATGGAACAAGCTGTCACCTACACCTCCCCTCCCCACATGAGGCCATAGCCTGGCTTTGATCAGAAATATCCATGCACCCAGAAATGTACCCCACAATTTAAAATTTAAAAAATTTTAAAGTTAAAAAAAAAAAGAAATATCTATGCAGTAGGCACAAACCTGAAACTCACTGACTCCTATAAGGAAGGAGCAGGCTTTCTCCAGCGAGACAGAGCCTCTTCAAAGCCACCATTTATAATGCAAATCCCACAAGAAGCTGAGAAGCATCATCTAGTAATTCTGGCAGACATGTGTCCCCAAGAAGCAGACCCTGAGACAGGGATCCAAATGTGAGTATTTTATTTCAGAATAAAGAAAAATGAGAAAGTTAGACAAGAAAAGGAGAGCAGCCCATAAAGGACACATTGTTGACAATTTACCACTATGGGTCACTGAAGTTTAACCCCCTGAGAAAATTAGATGCCATGAGAAACATCAGTCACATATTATTCTCAGATTAGCAGGAATATTTTTATACCAACTCTCACAGTATTTGGTTGAGGGTGAGCATGGAGAAGGGGGGACATGGGAGGAGTGTTACTTCAATGGCATGTCCAACTTTTCATCTGGGGTCAAATGGGCTTCAGCAACCAGAGAAAACCTTCAGGAAAGAAATGCAGGCTCTGGAACCTGGAAATCAGGCCAGCATGCACTGTAGTGGTGAGGGCCAGGGGTACTGTAGAAAAGAAATAAATAGCAAATAGAGCTCCTAGGAATTAAGAACCTGATAGCCAAAATTTTAAAGTGAGTAGAATGGTTGGAAGAAGGCAAAGAAATAATAGAATAGCAAGGATAAGAAAATTAAGCAGTCTACAGTGCTGTGTAAATTTTTTTCTTTTTACTGTGACTCATAGTAATAAATGCATCTCCTATTGCATTGCAACCCACTACACATAGATACTCACGTATAATGCTAATACTTATTACATAATATACTGTATTAGTCAGGGTTCTCTAGAAAAACAGAACCAATAGGATATATACATATATATACATGAATTTATCATGGGATTGACTCACCCAATTATGGAGACTGAGAAGGCCCACTATATCCTATCTGCAAGCTGGAGAACCAGGAAAGCTGGTGGTGTAATTCAGTCCAAGTCTGAAGACCTGATAACCAAAGTAGCCAATGTTGTAACTCCCAGTCTAAGACCAAAGGCCTGAGAACTGGGGGCAGGAGGAATATTTGTGTAAGCCCTGGAGCCTTAAGCTGGTACATCCGTCTTCTGATGTGTGAGGGCAGAAGATGAATGTATCAGCTTAAGAAAAGAAAGTGAGAATTCATTCTTCCTTTGTACTTTTGTTCTATCAGAGCCCTCAAGGGATTGGGTGATGCCTGCTCACACATTGGTGAGGGCAGATCTTCTTTAATCAGTCTATTGTCTTAAATGTTAATCTCTTTTAGAAACACCCTCACAGACACACTCAGAAATAACACTTTGCTAGCTATCTGAGCATCCTTTAGCACATTCAAATTGACAAAAAATTAACCATCACATATGTAGACTGAAATGTTCTGCTCCATCTCATTTTTTAAATGCTTGTTGCAAACCACTAAATTTGTTTTTTGACCTTCTAATGAGATACAAACTGAAATCTGAAAAACACTCATCTAAAAGATGCAACATCTAACTATCAGAGCTTCAGGAGAAAAAAGAGAAAAGAATAAATTAGCAAATAAACAATATAAGAAAGTTTCTAAGAATCAGAGGATTCATATCTCTTATTAAAATATTCTACTGTGCATCTCAGATAATAAATTTTAAAAGATTCACGCCAAGGCACTTTATTATTAAATATCAGAACAGCAGTGATAGAGTCTCAAAAAGTTCCAGAAAGAACAACAACAAAAAAAAATTCACATACAAAAAATACAAAGAAACAACGAATTACATCAGACATCTCAACAGCAATTATGAATACTAGAAAGCAATGGAGTTATACCTCAGTTCTAGGGTGAAAGTAATTTAAAACTGAAATTCTATATCCAGATAAACTCTCAATAAAATACAGAGATAGAATAAACATGGTTCACATACAATGACTCAAAAAAAATGTATCCTCCATGCATTCTTTCTTGGGAAGCTACTGGAGGATGTGTTTTAGTGAAGTAAAAACATAAACCCAGAAACAGAAGGTGCAGGAAGTAAATCAGAGAAGACAGTGACAGAAAATGCCAGGGAAACAGAGCTGTACTTGTCCTAGAAAGAAACCAGAACAGATGGGGATGGAAAGAAGAGACCATCAATCTGGAAGTCTCTGGGCAAAGGGATGATAAATTATTTGACATATTTGAAAGAAATATTGAGTTAAAATTGACAGATCTGTAGACGTACTGAGCATGGATTGGGAATGGAAGAAATGCTTTGAATACGAGGAAAACTAAGCAAAGGAAAAAAGGGAAAAATGAAGCACTTTTTCAAGAATGGAAAGTGATTATACTACTTGATTTAACAATGAGCAATATTTTCATAGTCCTAGTGATGTAAACGTAGATTTGATTAATTAAAAGTTGTGTTGCAACTATATTGAGATCAGTGGGGAAGGGAAATGTTATTTTAAAAGAAGTTAATAAATAGCATACAAATGGACACATTAACAAATAGCATAAAACAATAATAGTAAATATGAAAGTTATTTAAGAGGAAACAAGAGGTGAAAGTGTTTTCCTTTGGGTATTTGGGGGCAAGGTAGAAGGAGTATAGAGGAAATTTCTATTTTATGTCTTAAGCTTTATAGTCCTATTTTATTAATTTCAACTTATTATTTTCAGCATGCAGAATTTACTTTGTGGAAAATTTTAATTTCCTTAAAAAGAAGAACCACAGAAAAGCAGGAAATATTTTTGCTGAATTTCTTCAAACTACTGATGTTGTAGGAATGAATAAGTACATCTTTCTTTATTATTAGGAAATCAATCTCTATTCCTTGCCCCATGTAAACATTGAACTCATCTAGAGGGCTGCTAATTTGGGCACCCATCATCCTATTCTAGCCAGCAAAGGCTAGTTCTGCCTGAAGAGAAATGGCTGAATCGTGAATAATGATTGTAAAGAATTGTGGTTTATAATGAGGGGGAAACTGGACTTTTCTCTGTCCCCAACTGCTGTTCCTACCCCGCTCACCCTGGTGCTGTTTGGACTGTCCTCATCTCCTTATATGTATTTTTATCTCTGGGAAAACACAAATAATTTTTACAGGCAGAGAGCTGTCTCTCTTGGATTTGATTTTTTTTTTTTTTTTTTTTGAGAGAGAAGGTTTTGCTGTGTCGCCCAGGCTGGAGTGCAGTGGCAGGATCATAGCTCACTACCATTTCAAACACCTGTGCTCAAGCAATCCTCTTGCCTCAGCCTTTCAGAGTGCTGGAATTATAGGAATGAGCCACCACACCCAGCCTCTCTCAGTGATTTCATTATGTGATAAGATGGAAGGCTTTCCTAGATTAAATGGGACAGACTCTATGTAAGCAAAGAGGCCCTTAAAATTGCTTCTTTCCTTCCCCAGGTGTTCAGGTTTCCGACAGGACACCAGGGTAACAAAGGAGTGCCCAGTCAGGCAAACCCTTAGATGCATGGCTCAGCCTCCCCCAGCTCTGACCTGATGTGCAGAAATGCCCTGGGGTCCATCCCACAGGACTCCCAAGTTCTTAGGCAGGAATGAGAGTGTATGTGCTGCTATGCAAAGCATAACTCCTCAGGGTGAGAGCTGGACAAGTTGTACCACGGGGTGGGCACTCACAGAGGGAAAGGCGATTCAGGGTAGATTTGTGGCAACCAGGGCCAGCACAAGGCTATGCAAATTCAGAAAGGCCCAAAGCTGAAGTTTTCTCTCTCTCCTCAGTTTGGAAATATTACCTCTGTCTCCTGGTTTTTCCATTTCTTTTGCTTGGCTGAATTTCAGAAGTAAAGTAAGATCTGTCTGTGCTTCATCCAATTATTACTCTTAATCGTGCTGCTGCTACAACATGTAATAATACTTTGTTTGATTATATTGCTGTACAAATCCCTCTCATGCACATTAATTCATTTGACCCTTAAAACTACCCAGTAAAGTTGACAGGGCATTTTGTAGACAAATGAGGCGCAGAGAACTTGAATGCCTTTCCTGAAAATACCCATCCAATACCCGTTAGAGTAGAGGCCATGTCATTTTCACCCAGGCTTTCCTCACAAAGGGAATGAAACTGTTAAGAGTAGATGCATATAATAAAATAGTGCAATGCACAGCAGGAACAAGAAAAAGTAGAAATTAGAATAGGATATATGGGTTGCTAGAGAAAATTCTCAGCAAAGTCCTGCATAACTGCTCTAATTCAAGACATCCTGGCAGTCTAAGTAAAAAAGAAAACAAAATTAGTCACTTGGTGCTAATTGTAAATGGTGAGTCAAAGCCAAATCCAGCATTGTAGACTAAACTATCCTTGAAAAGACTTGGGTCCATTTTCTAATCCCAAGGAATATCCTATTCAAATCTGCCCCACTGAGGAATCGCCTGGATCCACCAGCCAATGATTCATGCCTAGAAATGCATAATCCTGTACTGGTTTAGTGCAGGTTCTAGGAATCATTTCAAGACTCAAAAATCAAGATTTCCCTATCTGAGTCTCAAGAAGGTAAGAGGTATCTTACCTTCCAAAAGGAGTGATTGATACTTACCTCAACCTACTAGAAAACCAGTTCCAAAGTCTTAGGAAAAGAGTCTAGAAACTTAGGTTTTTCTTAATTACCGTGTCAAACAAGAATTCCCCTGAAAATCTGGTTGTGACTCATTGACCTCTCAAACACCCAGGCTCCCTATCTGCAGACAGGAAATTGTCCCTTCAACCAGTGTTTCTAAAAGAAGCCAAAAGGGAAACAGTTGTGGAGTGTTAGTTGTATCTGGGAAGATCCTCAGAGGGTATAGTTGTTGTCTACCATTTACACCATTTCAGCATCTTCTGGTTTTCCTTGCTAATAGAATTCACTTTTCCTTTTGAGGTCCTGATGGGTCAAGATATTCCACCTCCCCATTTGGTCAAAAAACTGGAATATGTCTCAACTGGAGACCATTAAGATTCTCCTAGAAATCAGAAGTTTGAGTGGAGAGACACAGAGCTTAGACATCTGATAGAAAGACCCCCAATAAGATAGCTTGCAAGATTTTGACTAAGATTCTCATAGCTCCCCTGGTTACAATAGTCTGGTTGGTCTGTGTTTTAAATAATTCTATCAATTACCCAATATCTTTTCAATACATTCCTTTTTTAACTAAATTAACAAATATCAGTTCCTGTTGCTTAATACCAAAGAACCCTAACAGATATATAAAGCATATAGAAGCAAACCTTTTCTGATGTCTCTTACTACTGGCCAATGTGGCATAACCAAACCACTGAGTGCTTACCAAGAACACAGGGAGAGTTTCTCAACAATTCACACAAGCATTTTGCAAAAGGTGCCCCAGCAACACTGATGCCCAAGCATGATTAAGAATCCCTCCTCCTCATGAGAAAAAGACATGTCTGTGTGCTGGAATGAATGAAAATAAAGAATCCCTCCTCCAAGGGAGGAGACACAAACAAACCTGAGCTCTAATCTTGGACATATACTATGTGATATACCCATAAAGTGAGTGTGGTAGCAGTTCTGACACAAAAAGAGAGTGAGTGTGATTCTAGAGAACTCCTCATCTAAAGTAAATTGTGATGAGGGAAAGAAGGCCTGAGCTTGCTAGACCTTCCAGCTTTCTAAGAGAAGTCAGAATTCAGTTCAATTTGCTATCATAAATAGAAGGTGATCACAAGAAACTAATTACAAATAAAACAAAATAGGGTTCCTAAATTCCTGGTAATGTTGACTGTTTCGGGCTCTGAGCCTGAAGCCTGTGACTTCTTTCCTGCAAAGATAGACTAGAAAGAGGGAGTAAAGGATACTATTATCAGACCAAGACCTTCTCCTTTGTATGATCAGCAAGAGCATTAAGAAGGAAATAACTCATGATGCCATTCAATGGCATTCATTGCTGGATCTGCAGACTCTGTCCACAACTGTCCACCACCTTGGGCACTCTGGAGCCTTTAAACCTTCCTTCATGCCCAAGCTGGATTTTCCTTTCACTAGTGAGATTTCTCTTCCTGCTTCTGACACAGCCAACCCAGAGGATGTTTTTACGCCATCCAACCTTGAAGTCACTCAGCATCTTATTTTTTTTTTTTTTTGAGTTGGAGTCCCACTCAATCACCCAGACTGGAGTGCAGTGGCCGCTCCCGGCCACTGCAGCCTCAACCTGCTGGGCTCCGGCGATCCTTCCGCCTCAGCCTTCCGAGTAGCCGGAATTACAGGCGTGCGCTACCACGCCCGGCTAATTTTTTTGATTTATTGTAGAGATGAGGTCTAGCCAAGTTGCCCAGGCAGGTCTCGAACCCGCGGGCTCAGGCAATCCACTCACCTCAGCCTCCCAAGGCGCGGGATTACAGGCTGAGCCACCGAGCCCGGCTAGCATCTTATTTTTTCTGCTTTCTTCCTCCATCTCTGGACCCCTCTACAAATCCCACACAGGATCCAGTGTCTTCCTGTCATCCTTTGCCCTAAACAAGGAGAAACAAAATTCCCAGCCAGGGCTGCAAAGCCCAGGGGGCATTGTCACCTCCTCATGGAACAGATGGGCTACTCAAGAGACCAAGTGACTGGTGCAAGGTCATAAAGCACATGATCAGCAGGGTCCTGCGCATTCACTCAATATGTCCTGAGTATCTCAATTATATCCTCAAGATTGGAGACAGAGCAGTGAAAAAAAATAAGAAGAAATTTTTTTTAATGTAGATACTGTCTGATAGTGAGAAGTGCTATGATACAACACCAAGCAGGTCTGAAGATAGAGAGTGCTGGGAGCAGCATTTTGGACAAAGTGGTTAGAAAGACCTCTCTGACAAGGTAATATTTGAGCACAGACTGGAATAAAGTATACCAAGCAGATATCCAGGGGAAGAGCATTCCATGTAGAAGGAAAAGAATTCCAAGGAAGGGGGATGTTTGGTGTATTTGAAAAGCAGCAAGAAGGATGGCATGGCTGGAGCAGAGTAAGAGAAAGAGACTTTGGAGATGAATACAGGGAGGCAGGTAGTAAGGAGCAAGATCATGCAAGCCACATTAATGCAATAAGCAGCTAAGAAGCAACTGAGCAGGAACATAGCATGATCAGGGCTTTGAGAAAACTAGAATCCATCTTCTAGGTCCCTGCTCAGTACTGTTTATAGAAGACCATGCTGACTCCTTTTCCACCAAGGCCACTGAGAACAGCAGCACAGGTTGTGCACTACTCAACTTCACTTGATGTAGACTTTGGAATGAATGGTGCCCTTGAGTTGTGAAATGTGTTAGCTATATTACCTCTTATCCCAGGAGGCTCATTTAGGCCTCATCATGGTGCACACAAAGAAAGCAAAGGATATCTGATTCAAGTCTCCGAAGGGCATAACCTCATACACATCAACAAGTTGGTGACAAAGTTGGTCCAGGGGCTGAGCTGCCCTTTGATGAAGAAGTTAGGTGGGAAAGAGGCTCATTCTGATCAAAAATCCCCTTATCCACCCGGGCTGGGTGGCTCAGCCTGTAATCCCGTGCCTTTGGGAGGCTGAGGTGAGCGGATTGCCTGAGCCCGCGGGTTCGAGACCCGCCTGGGCAACTTGGCAAGACCTCATCTCTACAATAAATCAAAAAAAAAAGTAGCCGGGTGTGATAGCGTGCGCCTGTGATTCCGGCTACTCGGAAGGCTGAGGCAGAAGGATCACCGGAGCCCAGCAGGTGGAGGCTGCGGTGGCCGGGAGCAGCCACTGCACTCCAGTCTGGGAGACAGCATGAGACTCCAACTCAAAAAAAAAATCCCCTTATCCAACATCTGCTTCCAGAGACCTGAATTTTAGGAGCCAGAAAAAAATGATGTAAACCAGAGTTATCTCTGTCAATGACAAATCTGTGGCATGCTTGGCTGTGACTTTGGAATGGGCAGAAGAACAGTGAGCCCTTATTCCTCCTCCCCTCTTATCTACGCTTATTGCATCTATCTTGCCATTAACAGGTGTGAAAGAGAAAAGAGGGACTCCCTATGATACAATTTCCTTCCCTTACATGCTATTGTTTTGGTTATATACATGCAAACGCGCACACACACACACACACACACACACACACACGCACACACACACATACTGTGGGTTAGTGAGGGTCAGCTGAGTCACATATCAGACCAGGATTACATTTATCTTCCCCAGTCCAGAAAACCCCACCTTGGACCCCTCTCATACCCATTTCTTCCACTCCCAGGCTTGTCCTTTCTGATCCATCATTAACCACATCCATATCTTTCAAACAGCAACTCAAAACTTAGCTCCTTTTGCATCAACTCAAGACACAGACAGCTTGAGCAGGTGGCTTGTCTGGATTGATTGCCTGGCACATCTAGCAACACCTGCTTTTTTTGGATGTTTGTCTCCACATCATTGGAATTTGGGTCTGAGATTGCTATGAAGTAGCTAGCACCTCAGACAGAAAGCCAATAAAGCTCTCAAATGGGGAATGGGGAAGTGTCATTTTCACAAACTCATTTTTAGATGGCAAGCTAATCAGACATACTAACTAATTAGCTGAGCTATGGAAGGAGCAACATGTAAACATCTTTCTGGGAGAGCCAGCAGAGAAAAATCGTGAGAATACAACCCTCACTCCCCACTCCTTCCTGCAGGGGGAACTTAGTAAACCAAGAGCCATCCCACCTGCACATCACCATATCCCCATAGTAGCTGGCAACTTTTCCACTACCCTTTACTCATGCATAGCTACCTTCAGAATGTTCTTCTTAGTACAGCTGGGCAGGTATGTACATCTTTGCTCAATCTTATACCCTCTGGCAGAATCTCCTTGTAAGTGGAGTCTTCAGTCCTGTTCTTGTTTTAGGTATCTATTATTATAAAACAAACTACTATGATTTGTATGTTTGTGACCCCTCAAAATTCATATGTCAAAATCCTATGCCCCGAGGTGTTAATTAGAAGGTGGGGCCTTTGGGGAGATGATTCTATCATAAAATCAGAGGCTTCATGAATGGGATTAGTACCTTCATAAAATACGCCCAAACAAGCTTGTTCTTCCCTTCCACCATGTGAGGATGGTGAGAAAATGCTTTCTATGAACCAGAAGATGACCCACACCAGCGTCTGCTGGCACCTTGATCTTGGACTTCCCAGATTCCAAAACTATGAGAAATCAATTTCTGTCATAAATCTATAATATATTTTATATGACCCAAGCAGACTAAGTCACAAACCATCCCAAAACTCAGTGACTTAAAGTAATTATTATGGTCCCTTATAATTTTGTGGTTAACTGGACTCAGCTGGACAAATCTCATTTGGCCTCTATCATATGTTATAGTCAGAGGGCAGCTGGTGCTGAACTCATTGGAAGGCTCAACTGGGCTAGACATCTGTCTCAGTCAGTTTGGACTGCTTTAACAAATAACCACAGACTGGGTGGCTTAAACAACAGAAATTGGTTTCCTATAGTTCTGAGAACTAGGAAGTTCAAGATCAGGGTGCCAACTGATTCAGTTCTGGGTGAAGAATCTCATTCTGGTTTGCAGACAGCTGTATTATCACTGTATCTTCACATGTTAGAGAGAGAAAGGAAGCAAACTGTACCCTGGCTCTCCTTATAAGGTCACTGATCTCTTCATGAGGGCTTCACCATCAAGACCTAATTACCTCCAAAAGGCCCTGTCTCCAAATATTTTCATATTGGGGATTAGGGTTTCAAAATATTGATATTGGAGGGGACACAAATATTCAGTCCATAACAACATCTAAGATGTTTCACTCATATGGCTGGCAGTAAATGGTGGCTGTAAGCTGGGAGCTCAGCTGGAGCTATTGTCTAAGGGTCCTACATGTATTCTCTCCACATGTTTTGGGCTTTTTAACCACCTGGAGGCAGAGTTCCAAGAGAGAGCGTCCCATATGACCAGGTGAAAGTTTCTGGGCTTTTATAACCTACCCATAGAACATCTCAGAACATCATTCTGCTGCATTCTCTTAGGCAAGTCCCTAAGCCCAACCCAGATTCAAGGGAAGAAAATTAGACTCTTTCTCTTAATGTGAAGAACAGCATGCATGTACAGGGAGGGGAGAAACCAGTGGAGGCCATTTTGGGAGATGACACACTTCCCCAGAAGCAGGCCTTGAGATGATGATTTATATGCAGGTGATTTATGCAGAAAGCGCTCCCAGGAGAAACTGGATAAGAGAATAAGGAATGCAGGTCAGGAAACAGAAAAAAGCCAGGAAAGGGGGCAATTTCAAACAAAATTCCAACCTCAGCTTGAATCCAGAAAAGAGCTCTAGAGTGTAAACTGCAGCTTAGTGTTTGACTCAACTTGCGGTAAGGAAACTGAGCCTTTACATTCCTACACCTGACGGTAATTGACTAGTGGCCTAGTGGCTGAGGGGAAGATCAGGGGTGTGTAAACACCCAAGCACTTTCCACTCTCTACAGGTAGGCAAAGTGGCTCCAGTAGCCTGCTGGCAGTCCTCTGAAATGAGCCACCTGTGTTGCCCTGAAAAGTAAAGGACACAGATGTTGGAGAAGGAGTGCACAGAAATGCAGAAGAAACGCAAAGAGATCTGAGCAGAAGACCATCTCTGTCTGCCACAGCTGGCTTGGCTGGTTTGGGGAGGGGAGGGGAAGTGAGGATTTGTAAGTAGCATGTCCTCATGCATTCTTTCATTTCACCCTCACAGCCACCCCATGAGGTGGGTCCTGGAGTTCCCACTTTACACAGAGAAAACCTGCACTTGGGAAGATTGGGAAATTTTCCCATAGAGCCGGATCTGAGCCCACCCCATGTGGCTCTGAAGTCAGTGCTCCTTCCTGAAACCACACTACAGTCACAGAAGATTAGGAAACTCCAGCTAAATGCTACCTCTCACCACAAATCATGTTTGGGATGGCTTTGGGTACAAAAGCTTGGGTTTCCCTCTAACCCCTCCTAAAACTATACCATTTACAGCTCTGCACTGCTGTGGAAGACATGGCAAAGTTCTCTACCATTTAAGTTATGTTATTCTCAGGAGAGATGCTGAGAGGTTTGTCCTTCATTTAGAGTAGTAGTTCTAATGTGAGTGGGGGGTGGGGTTGCCTCCCAGGGGACATTTAGCAAAGTGTGTAGACATTTATAGTTGTTGATACTGGCATCTAGCAAATAAAGGCCAGGAATGCTGCTAAACATTCTACAAGGCACAGGACAGCACCCACAGCAAAGAATCCTACCACCCAAAATGCCAATAGTGCTGAGCTTGAGAAACCTTGATTTAAAGGAATAAGTCTCTGGCCAGGCTGAACATCCAAGAGAGTGGAGGGGGGAGGAGCAGTGGCTCTACCTACTTTTATATGAGCCAAAGCCTAATTAATACTGAAAAACAGAACGTCAGAGGGTTGTTTTTATCCCCAGCAAGTATAACTAGCTCTTTTCTTTCTATTTCTGTAGCATGTACTGGTCAGAGTTCCTGAGTCATTTCACATTCTGGAATTTGTAAGGACCCACTGAATTATGACATTCTTATGCCAGAGAGGATATCTAGCCATCTTCTCAAGGGGAGAGAATGACAATAGTAGGTGACACTTGGCAGCTTTAAAAGTGAGAAAATGGGTAGCAGGCTGTGTTCCCATGATGCTCTGTGTTCTCTGCATGCTAGTCTGTGTCATCTTAAACATAGAATCTGCTCAACACCAGAGGAAGACAGTGATGAGTCTCAACACTTAGAAATGTATATGTTTACCTATAGGTGAATTATGGCCATAATTTTGCATAATCGATCATGTTAAGCATACATAAACATCCAAACAAGGGTATCCTTTCAAAATAGTCAACTTAGGAGGCTGTACACTTATTTCCAACGAATCTTCCATGGCTCAAAATATGTTTGTACTTCAATCTTTAAAATTGCCTTCAAAGCCAGGCTCAGTGGCTCAGCCTTTAATCCCACGCTTTGGGAAGCTGAGGTGAGTGGATTGCCTGAACCCGCAGGTTCGAGACCCGCCTGGACAACTTGGTGAGACCTCATCTCTACAATAAATCAAAAAAAATTAGCCGGGCATGGTAGCGCGCGCCTGTAGTTCCAGCTACTTGGAAGGCTGAGGCGGAAGGATCGCCGGAGCCCAGCAGGGTGAGGTTGCGGTGGCCGGGAACGGCTACTGCACTCCAGTCTGGGTGACAGAGTGAGACTCCAACTCAAAAAAAAAAAATAATTGCCTTCCAGTTCAGTTTAGAACCACAAAAAAAAGGCATTACCTTAGCATCATATACCTTATTTATGATCCAAAACAGTATTTCTCACTTTGAAAAACTACTAGAATTTGCCAGACTTATCTCTAAACAAATCTGGGTCACTTCTAGACATCAAATACACTCTCAAAGAACCAAAGTTTACAAGATATTTATCTTCAGAACCCAGCTTTATAATGAATTTAGGTAAAGTTTAGAATAAGATTATGCCCAAGGTGAAAGTAAGAATTGAAATCTTCACTGTTCAATTCTGTCTTAAGCCATGTTTGCAAGAGTCGGTATCTGCTTCAGCCATGCTCTGGTTAACCTTAGTATTAAACGGATATTTTCACTTTGATACCACTTCTTTTTCTGGTAGTGCGTTGCTCCATGTGGCACGTCCCGCACTGAGCAACAGGGATTTAAAAATAAATGAAATAGTCCTTGCCTAAAGGCAGACTGCCCTGGTGAAAGAGATAGATATGTGGGCAGATGATTACAATTAGGGGTAATATTCTAAGTATTTCACAACCTGTGGTACACAGGCCCCCAGCCAATCAGAACAAACATGGAACTAGAGCAGAGACCTGTTTGGCTAGGAATTAACTCTTTAGTTTCTGGATTATGGGACATCAAGAGGTCCCAGGAAGTGACTGAGAGCTGGCACGGGGTTGGGGGAGGGTGGGATTCTTGGTTCAGTGTTTGAACAATTGGTGAATTCACACCAGCTGAATACCAGCACTAAGACATTGTGATGTGGAAATTGCCTCCCAGAGTTTGGCCCAAAGGAGGGTGTGTTAGTTATGCAAATGCTTGGGCACCTCATCCCACCTGTGATTTCAGCTGCGGTGGAGGGGGACAGTCCCACCACTCAGACACTCTCCAGCTGACAGGAATCTTCCCTCAAGCTATGTTGTCTCTCCACTTTCTGCCCTAGAACTGCCAACCCATCCCAGCACAGCCCAAAAGTGAGGAGCTACTACACACTGAGGCAACCACCTACCAGTGGGGGCAGGAGAAAGGACAGGGAGACGAGGTGCTGGAGAGACACACAGGCCTCCTCCTCTCTCACTGGGCAATCCCTGGAAGCCTTCTGACCTTCCCCACAGTCCTGGGAGACTCAAGCCCCTGACACCACAGCCGCGACCTCCACAAAGTTCTCCGGGTACCAGCTTCCCACTTCTCTACCCCACTCTCCTTTCCCCTCACTCTTGCTTCCAGACTTTGCTTTCAGAGAAATCAAGACAGGAGGAACCAGTGAAGGCACCACTGGGAAGACAAGGTACCAGCTGCACCATTACTTTGAGGCAGCTAAGGGCACTGAGATCCCACAAATCATCAGAATCTCAGTGCAGTTGTCCTGGTCAATCACTGAGGCTTTTGAAAACACAGGCCCAGCTCCTCTCAAAGGCCTCCACCATTTGGACTAACTAGTATTGATTTCCTTAAATGTGTCAGCCTCCAGGGAGCCACGTGTGGTGCCCAAGGAGAGAAAAATTAGGTGAGCAAGTGGAGTGATCTATAAAGGTGCTTTGGACATCTTAATCCCTGTGTTCTTCTAACTGTATTTCCTTATTTGAGCTTTCCTCTTTATCATTCATATTTTCAGTTATCCCTTCACATTCCGTTTCTGATTTTTTGCTCCTGAAGATGTATTGCTAACACCAGTCTGAGGTCCTGCCAGTTTTCCCTCCCTACTGTCTCTCATGTCCACACCTTCCCTGCCTCCCCCAACTGCCCTCAGCTCAGACCCTCAGCACCACAGCCTCAGTGATCACCTGCAGTCTCCTGCTGCTACAATCCACCCCCAGCAGTGACAGGTGTACCTTCTGCAGACACAACAGTGGGATTTGAACGACATATGGATAGGGAGCCCAGAAATGCCAAATTCTACCTTCCTCCCAGTGAGTTTGCTGAGATGCATTTGCCATTGTACACAAGGAGCGAGTGGGAAACAAAGTAGTGCTTTGTTACTGCAGAACTTCCTGGCCAAGGAACCAGGGCATATGGCCAAGTGCCAAGGACAAGGTAGATGTCTCTCTCCCTCTGAGCTCAAGACAAAACTATCCACAGCCCAGCCCCCAAGGCTGAAGAGACGAGAGCACCCATGCTCACAAGACTGAAGAATGAAGGCACACATGTACTTACTCTTCCAGCTGCCTGGAAACAGAGGAAGAAGAAAGCAGAGCCCTGGGGAGAACCAAGACAAGCGGGTCCACTCCTCAACAGGAGGGAGAATATAATGATGAGAAAGAAAATGACCAGAAAATGCATCTGTATGCTCAGAGTGGAAAGCTATTTGTGAAGCAAGCAGACAATAATCAAGCAACATAGACTGGCACCAAAAACACAAAACCAGAATTACCAGGATCATTAAAAAATAGGTAGTTCAGTTTAACATTGGTGGCTTCTATAAGAACAAATGGAAAGTCTAATTCTAGTCCATACATTTCTGATCACAGAAGTTTGATGTTGTTTGCACTTGCCTTGAAAAAAAGTAACTGTCATCAAGTCATCACCAAAGATTTCATGGACACTAAACAAGGTACCTGGGAAGTCAAATTCCTCTCCGTATATAATGCCATGATAACTCCAAAAGGGGAATGTATAGGTCCAATTTGAACATGGAAGGGGGACCATCCAAGGATGGTACAGATGGCCTCAAAGATGACACTTGGCAGAATCAAAAGAGGGAGCAAGGAAACCAGTGTTCACTGATTCGCTTTGCTTTGCCCTCAACCAATGAACAGGATCACCATGAGAGCTAGCTTATAGCTTGCATGACTGTGTAGTTACCTTCCTCAGCTCTGCTTCAAGTTAATTTTGGGTTATAGTTTTTGTAACAGCCTGCCAATGCAACCAAGCTACTCCCACTGCTCTTTTTGGCCACTCTAAGATTAGAGAAGGGATTGTCAACATAAGAAATGGGTCTACCTTAGTTTACCATTTCTGCATCATAGAAGGGAAAGGTTATGACTTGTCCATGAGTAAACATGGCCTAATCCGCCTTCTGAAGTCTAGTCAATTAGATGGGTGAAACACTGGGAAAATTCCACTGGAAAAGAATGAAAATGGGTGAGAAGCTATACCAAGTACAGTAAGCACATTTCTCGCCTTAGAAGACTACATTCCCATGATTTTTTTCTTTTTTTCTTTTGTTAACCATCAGCCTCAATAGCTAGGACTATCATCAGTCAAACCTAGACTATCTATCTGCCTCCAGGGTGAAAATCCAGAGTATTAGGGACACCTCTTTCTCTGTTCCTATGGTTCCTTCAGATACTTTTACCCCCAAAGCAATGCCTCTTTCTTATTGTTCCCAGAAATTTCTGAAATGGGTCAAGAAAAGCCACTCATTTAACCCCAAAGTCTACCACCTGTCAATTTGTTCCCATTCTGTATTTCAACTACATCTAGCCTAGCTCATCAGAGAAGGTTATGCGGGGAACTAAGCCCAAATCCAGCAAGAAGAAAATAAAATTAAGTCTCCCCACACCATTACAAAGTTTCCATACAAAAATTACAGTTGGAAGAGAATATCAAAGTTCCAGCAGTGCAATCAGCCTTCCATTGTTGCCTCAGAGAAAGCAAACTGAAATCAAATCTCTCCCACATTGCTACTTAAATAAATCAATGTTGCAAAATATCCTTTTCATATTTTTTTCATTCTACACAGTCCTAATCTGAGGATCACTCTCAGGAACCTGGGTGGAATCTCAGTTTCTTCTTCAATAGCTGCTGACAACATGGACTGACTTCTTGCTGAGACTGGTGTGGCTCTTCTGATGTCTTCCGGAAAAGATTTATCCAATGCTAAATCTCCCCTGGGTCCCACTTCCTGAAGTTCCAAATTAACAGGCCACATAAGAATATCTCAGTCTCAGTAGCACAGACCATAAAACAACCTCAGTCACTCTAAAAGCTTATCATGTAAATACTGCTTTCTTTATTCCCAAAAGAGAGGGAGGGGGGAAAGTACAGCCTTAATCATGTTTCTGCTACTCGAAATTTTCGATGTTCTCTGTTGCTTTAAGAATAAAATATTATTACATCCTCTTCCTAGCATCCAAATCTTTCTGGGTTCTGCCCAAAACTTACGTCTCCACCTCTGCATGCTTTTCATGCCATTCTGTCCAACTCCCATGTTCTCTCTCCTTTTTCCTGCTACGTCTCTAGCCTCAACTCATTAATTAAAGTTCAGTTCAGGTACCATCTTTTCCATGAGGCTTCCCTGGCCATCCGCACATTGTGGAATCTCTCCCCACCCCACCCGACTTATCCCTGAATTCAAGGACCACAACCTGTGCTACTCACATGCCACTGACCACAGTCTTGCCTCTGGGATCTTTGTGGTAAAGACCAAAACTGTACCCCACATGGCCTGCACACAAAATGTGATCCCACCCTATGAGGAAGTTGCTTTGGCAGTTAAAAAGCCTTACTCTACGAGGATTTGACCTCATGTTAGCCAGGCTTTGGTTGCAAGGAATAAAGTCTACTCTAGTCAGGCTAAGCAGAAGTGAATTATTATAGGGTATTTATAGCATATTGGATCACTGGAAGCTCTCATCAAAGAGGTTGGGCTTTCGGAAACCAATCCCAAAACTACAGGAATAACAAGGCCACCCATAGAACTGCTGCCTTTCCTACAACCTGGGGGGCACTGTGAAGACAGAACCACATCCTCAGTGCCACAACCAGGAGACCATCACATCCACATCATCAAAAGCATACCCCGGCTACCCCTGACCTCTTGACTTCCTCCAAGGTTTGACTGTTCCCTAGGACCAATACCAATGGCTCCACAGGTTTTCCTGGCAACAGAAAGAGCAGACACTAGACATCTGCTCACTTCAGCTTTCCCACATTCACATGAGCATACCTGGAAGACTGAATCTGAATCCGATCCAGAACTCAACCTGCAAGGGAGCCTGGGAAATGTAGTTCTGGCTTTCCAGTCTCTGCAAGGAGGGAAGTCACTAGAAGGATGGAATGGCTATTGAGAGGCAGCCCATCATATCTACCACAAATCTGTAGATGTGTTCACATTACCTCTGATCTTCACCTCAATTAATACATAGTTGAATTATCTGTGGTGCCTGACATTTTAGAATGTATCTTGGTGACTACCATTCACCCCAACTCTGTGACTGTTTTAGGACAATGAGGTAATATTTCTCAAATGCTAATGGAAAGATTTTTACAGACCCTCAGTATTAGTCTAAATTGTTTTTATTATAATGTTATTCAAAATGTAAAAACATAAAAATAGCTATAAAATTGTCATGGTTACAAAATCTTAAAAAAACTATAAAAATTAATTTGTAAATTAAACACAAGCAAAACTCTAAAATGAATGAAAGTCAAACTAATGCATTTCTTTAGGATGATTAATGATGTTGTTTTGCTCAAAGTAAATCACCAATGTCAGACCTAAGAGTAGGACAATTCATTTGCATGTTTTACATGTCACATGTTAAAGGCCTGATTCTTTTGATTTTGAGTAGGATGGTCCATTGTTTCAGTGACTGTCAGTATCATTATCATTATTTTTCCTTTTTAACAAAGAACTCATTTTTAACCACTGATTTTAATGGGTCAATCAATTTAATCATACAATCCCAAACAGTGTTGAAATTTTTAAAGCACCATTTAATTAAAACTTGTTCAATGCATAATTACTAATGCCCTTGTTGTTAATGAACTGTGGAAGGTTCATTTGCACAAAGTGGTGATGTGTGCAACACAGCTCTGCTGTGATTGTGGTTCCCACTGCCACAACACAAGCTCCTTGGAATATGTCTATACTACCAGATGCAGGGTGATGACTCAGTCCTCCCAGCTCTTTTCTCCACGTGAACTATTCGAAGTGCTTTGTTCCAATGGGTTTGTTTGAGCTTTGCTTGGCACCAATATGAGCATAAATGTAAATGCAAACAGGGACAATACTTCTGGATTAGGACAGTTTTTAGATGAAAGGAACTCCTCCCTGCAAATCAACAAGGACAAGACAGGAAACCCAACAGAAAAAAAAATATGCAAAGAATATGAACAGGCAATTCAAAAAAGTAAGTAGAGGTAGAATGACTAACAAGCATGAAAGTTGATGCTCACACTGACACAATTAGTTCAATCTAGTTAAAACAATTTAAGAGATACCACTTTACCTCTATAAAATTGGCAAAATTTAAAAGTCAGATAGTACCAGTATCTTGATTGTAATGGGCAAGCATTCTGGAGGAAAGGAACCTTTAGGCACTAATGGTGAGAGCAATAGGTGTGCCACACCACTGGAAGCAATCTAGCATTAACCAGTGAAATTTAGTATGCCTATACCCTGTGGTCCAGAAATCCAACTCTGGATACACAGCCAAGAAGAGCTCACACCCAGGTCCATGAAGAAACATGTATGAGAATTTTGTTCTTTTTTTTAAGCAGAGATTTTGTGGTAACCAAGATAGTCATTGTTAGGAAAATGGATAAGCAAAGTATGGTGCCAGCCCACTAAGGAACTCATAGAAATGGAAGTAACAAATTAGAGGTTCATATAGCAACATAGGTAAGTCTTTATAAGCATTGTACTCATTACAAAGGTTAGAATGAGATCTCTATTACAACACCATATTAAAAATAAACACTTTGTATACCCAAATCCTGTGCATTTTTCAAAGATAATATACCTATTTCCAAAGACATCAGAATTGGTACCTATAGAGAGAAGGGATACGGAAGTGAGCATAAAGAATGTGGCAAGAAAAAGCAAAAAATAAAAAGGAAATGAAACAAAATAAAATGAAACAAAAAGCATCCCTGCCTGAACTCATAATAATAACAGAAGTATATGATGAATTTCACTTTCTCTCCAAGCAAGAAAACTAAGTATATTGACATGTGATGTAGCTTGAAAGTGAAATCAACGGGATTTGGCGATTGGATTGGACGTGGAGATAAAATAAAGGAAGCAGATAAAGTAGTGTGAGATTATAGTATATATAACTGAGCAAACAGGGATGAGATCTAAGCATTCTTACATTTAATGATGAGTAGGTGGAGCCCAAAAAGTAGTAGGTGGAAAACCAATGAAGATGTACAAGGAAGATCAGCAGAGTGTTGTGGTGCAGAGCCAAAACAGGCCCCCCAGGGAAACCTCCACCAGTGAGAGCCATAAGACCATGAATAAATACACTAAGTTCCTTGCCCTACACAGGGACAATCTCTCAAGCATCCCCAGTGGTTGAGCCCAGCTTGCCTAGGGAGGTGACCTGCTCATTAATTCACCCTGGATGGGCTTTCTTCCCGCCCATCTTACTTTCCTAAACCCCTGTGTGCTTCCTGGGATCTGCTTTAGGGGAATCCCAAACTAAAGCAAGGTCTCAACATGCACTCTGCACTCTGTTACTGTGACTCCACACTTTTGTTCAGGGCAGGCTAAGGCTGGAGCCTTCACTCAGTGCCCCAGCCACAGACCAAAGGATTTATTACAAAACTCGGAGGACTGTATCTCCAGGTCACATCGTCCCACAATCCTGCCAGCTCTGGCTATGACAGATCAGACTGCTCCCTAAATTTAAAGCTCCGCTGAGCTACAACAACCAAAAGAAAAAAAAAATCTCAACAGATACTCCACTCCCAAGAAAATAAATAAAATCTGTGTCTCTGTTGGTGAGGTCAGGAGATGTTTTATTTTCACACATTTGCACTGCACCTTCACGGGCTGAACCCATGAATCCTCAGTCTTTATCTTGACATGATATTAAATGGGAATTAAACTGAGTGATAGCAATGGCTTCTCACAAGATGCTCAGAGGGAGAAAGCAGTTGGCAATGCTGGGCAAAGCAGCCCACCAGGGAAGAAGATAGTTCTCCCAGGAACCCTGGGGACAGTGCTTTTGGTCCTTGGTGCAAATCCCACTCAGTATCTGCTTGCCTCCACTGCTCCCAAGGAAACTCCCACCACAAAGGGAACCTGCCCATTACCTCATCACTCTCCCCAGCATGTAAAGGAAGCACTGAAGCAAAGTAATGTTGAGGCAAGATACTGCTTTGAGGTTGAGCTCTAGTGCTTTCATATTGCCTCAGTTTTGAAAGTTTAAAAGTTTGCCTTAATATTTTAAGTCTGCATCTGTGTTCTAGAACAACATTTTTTTCCCCACATATTTTTGTGAAACTGTAGGTGGTTCATAGAATTGGGGCATAGAATAGGAAGGGAGGAGGTGTGGAAGAAAAGCTGAGGCGATATTATCCACCAGATGAGGAAGTCCTGGTGAGTTGTGTTAATGAGTTTAAGAGAATAAGGATGACATTGGACAGATTTAAGATAGTAGAGTGACATGGTCAGCTTTGTATTGTAGAAAGATCATTCGGTTGCAGTGTGAAGAATGTCTTAAGGTACGGAAAACAAAAATAGGAGTAAGAACGGGTAGAAACAAGTAAGAGATGAACTAAGATTGTAGCAGGTGGAATGGAGAGATAGAGGAAGGTTAGAGAGATATTTAGGCAATGTTAATGATCAGTGGCTGGGAAAAGCAAGGGGGAGGGAAAAAAGAAACATCATGGTTGAGATCCAGGTCCTGCTTAGTCAACTGTATAGAAGGTGGGTAAGTCACTAAGACAAGCAAAAGAGGAGAAAAGCAAGTTTGGTTGGGGACAAGGGTGCTACTTTGTGCCCACTGGCAGTCAGAAGACCATAAACTTAATTATTAAAATATTTAAAAAGAAATTGGTCTTCCCAACCATAAACCATGACCCTTTGGCCTGGGAGAGACCTCAGAGAGCATCTAGGCCACTGTCTTCACAAAATCTGAGCTAAGCCTTGTGAAGGGAGCACATTTCCATCCACAGGCAATGAGGCTGCAGAGGTAGGGAATAAGCCAGATTGTAGAGGGAATAATCTGAACCAGGGTTCTAGAAAGTTTATCTTAGCAATGGTGTGCTAGACAGACTGGGGGAAAAGACTGAAGAAAGGGAACTGAGGAATAAGGGAATTTGGGGTTGCAATAAGAATGATGTTTTCATTTAAGCCTTGACAGTCAGACAAACTTGAGACTCAATCCCTGTGTGACCTTCAGTTGTTCAAATCACTCTGGGCCCCTGTTGTCACCTGTAAATGGGGAGATCCAAACATTTACCTTGGGGCCTGAGACAACATCTCAGGGCATGGTGCATAGTAGGTGATTCATAAACATTTATTTCCTTGTGTCATCCACAATCAGCCTCACTACCCAACTAACCTCTCAAAAAAAGCCCATGAACTAAAACTGCTTCTTCATTCATGGTTTCCTCGACTCTTAAAACCTACCCTCTCCGATTCCCAGTTCAGTTACTCAGAAGCCCTCCTAACTCCTTTACTTTCCTCCATTGCACCTTCAGAGACCCATCAGTCCAAGCTTCCAAAAAACTGGCCTGCCTCCTGGGAAGCCATCCTCAAAGCACATAAATAAATGTGTGTGGCTGAGGATGTGGAGGTGATAGTCTGACTAGCCGTTTCAGTCCAACATGTAGAAGCATGTAATGTTCTGCTTCCCATCCCATTTTTAAGAGAACACACTTGCCCAGGTCTGTTAAAAAGACTCTTCTCATGCATTAATTATGCCCCCCACTAATTACACAGAAGGGTTCCAGCAGCATTATTGGAAGGGATGGGCACAGAGCAGCCAAGGAAAGGAATGATGAGCGCAGTTTTGGCCTCACACTGCAGACCAGTCTGGATTTCAGAAAAAGATTTTGACAACTTTTTTCTTCATACTGTACACACAAGGGCTGGAATCCTCCATCCCCTGATCTGGGGGGACCAGCTGGAGCTGCACATGTGATGGAGCTGGAGGTGAAGGGTAGTAAAAGAGGAGCATGTATGTTCCCTAATTCTAGGACTCTATCAACTGTATGCTGTACCATCTATTTAATAACAGACTTCAGAAAGAGCAAGGAGGAGGAACACTCCCACACTCGATGCCCACTTCCCATTTCAGGAACATTACGTGAAAAAGAGAAATGAATATCTGAATATTGAGGAAGTGTGGTGTCTATTTTGCAAGCACACAAGGGAAAGCTAGAGACCATGGAGGCCCAGAGATTGAGCCCAAGCCAAGGACCCACTTTGCCTGTTCGCTCTCTCCCAGGAGTCCCCTCGGTCTGGAGCCAGCAGCAACTTGCACCTTCAGAGATTCACCAGGCCCAAGTTTCCAATAAGCCAACCTCTCCCCCTGGAAGGTCATTGGTCTCTGGTAGCAGCGACTGAGGCCTCCCAGGAGCAGTCAGAGACCACCAATTGCCAAGGAAAGGCCCTCAGGTCACCAGACAGCCTGTGAAAGGTGGATATCCAGAGCAGTCCTAGGACAATCCACCCCTCTCCGTGGCTTTGGCAACTGTAGTCACCCCCCTCAGTTGGAGGTGCTGATTCCTGTCTGCTCCCCTGGACCAGGTACTCCTTGGAAGGGTAAATATGTAAAGAAAAAATATGTGTGGCCTGAAAATATGTGGTATTTATTTACCTAATGGTGCTAGTGAATAGCTTATTTATCCTGAGAAAAGAATGGGCCAACTGAGTAACTTCAGGGTTTTAGAAACAGTCTAGTGGAAGCTTTTAATATGTTTAATAATATAACACATGTTCATTATAGAAGAATTAGGAAAATATAAATTCAGAGTTCTTCTGCATAAATGTGTGCATGTGTCCACAAAGGCATGTGAACAAAGATATTCATTGCAGTAGTGTTTGTAATAGCAAGTGAATAGAAACTACTCAAATGCCTGAGGGGTTTGAGACCAAGCGGGGCAGCATAGGGAGACCTCATCTCTACAAAAATTTAAAAATATTAACTGGGCATGGTGACGTGTACCTATAGTCCCAGCTACTTTGGAGGTTGAGGCAGGAGGATAGTCTGAGCCCAGGAGGTAGAAGCTGTGGTGAACCACGATCTTGCACTCCAGCCTGGGTGACACAATGAGACCCTGACTAAAAAAAAACTCTAAGTAACATATCATGCACATCTTTCCAAGTCAATAAGCAAACATTATACACTTTTTTTTAAATTTTAAAGACGTGGGACACAATTCAGAGTTTGGTATACACATGTTCATTATGCAGGTACCCTTGTTGGTAAGGTGTGCCCCTCCCTCCCCCAGCAAATTCCCACTACTGCCAATCCCACATCCCCTCCTCCCCCAGCAGTTTCCAGCTACTACAGATCTTTTTTGTTTTTTTATTTTAAAGATGTGGGGTACAATTCAGGGTTCGGTATGCAAATGTTAATTATGCAGGTACCCTTATCGATGAAGTATGCACCCCTTCCCCAGGCAGATTCCCAATACTGTCAATCCTGCCTCCCCACCCTCCCAACCTCCTGCAATTTCTGACTACTGCCAATCCTTTTCTTATAGTATTATGATAGTTGTTCAAGGTTTGCTTATGAGTAAGAACATGTGATACTCAGTTCTTTGCTTCTGTGAAAGATCACCCAGTATAATAGACTCTAAGTCCATCCAGGTTGCTGCGAAATTCATGATTTTGTTCTTTATGGCTACGTAATATTCCATTGTGTATATGAACCACATTTTTTTTAATCCAGTCCTCTTTTGATGGGTTTCATGTTCTTGCTATTGTGAACAATGCTGCAATAAACATACGTGTGCAGGTGTCTTTTTTATAGCGTGCTTTGAGTTCTTCAGGTATATTCCCAGCAGAGGGATTGCAGGGTCATATGGAAGATCGATTTTTAGAACTTTTAGGAATCACCACACAGTTTTCCAGAGATTATACCAGTTTACCCTCCCACCAACAGTGTAGAAATGTTTCCTTTTCACCACATTCTCTCCAGCATCTGTTATTTTTTGAGTTATTCATGACGGCCATCCTGATTGGAGTTAGGTGGTCTCTCAATGTAGTTTTAATTTGCATTTCTTTGATGACTGGTGAGGCTAAGCATTTTTTCATGCAACTGTTGGCTGCTTGTATGTCTTTTGAGAACTGTCTATTCATATCTTTTGCCCACTTTCTAATAGGGCTGTTTGTTTTTTTCTTTTCAGCACATTTGAGTTCCTTGTAGAGCCTAGATGTTAGACCTTTGTCAGACATATAGTTAGCAAATATTTTTTCCCAGTCTGTGGGCTGTCTCCCTGCTCTCTTGATGGTTTTTTTGGCTTTTCAGAAGCTTGTCAGTTTGATGATGTCCCGTTTCCTATCTTATCTCTTATGGCATGGGCACTTGGGGTTTTGATCAGGAATTGGTTGCCAGTTCCAATTTCCATAAGGGTGTCTCCTGCATTTTCCAAGGTTCTTATAGTTTGAGGCTTTACGTTTAGGTCTTTGATCCATTTAGAGTTGATTTTTGTGTATGGTGACAGGTAGGGGTCTTGTTTTAATCTTCTGCATGTGGTCAGCCAGTTTTCCCAGCACCATTTACTGAATAAGCTCTCCTCTCCCCAGTTGTTGGTAGTGGAGATTTTGTCAAAGATGAGTTGGTTGAAAAATTGAGGTTTTGCTTCTGGAATTTCCTGTTCCATTGGTCTATATGCCTGTTATTGTACCAATACCAGGCTGTTTTGATTATTGTAGCTTTATAATAAAGTTTAAAGTCTGGGAGTGTGATACCTCTGGCTTTGTTTTGTTTTTGTTTGTTTGTTTTTGCTGAGGATTATTTTGGCAATTTGTGGTCATCTATGTTTCCATATGAACGCCCGTATTGTCGTTTCCAGGTCTGAGAAGAATGCTGCAGATAATTTAATGGGTATTGGGTATTGCATTAAATCTGTAGATTGTCTTGGGTAAGATGGACATCTTAACAATGTTGACTCTTTCGATCCATGAACATGGAATATTTTTCCATTTGTTTGTGTCATCTTTGATTTCTTTGTTTTGTAGTTTTCACTGTAAAGGTCTTTCATGTCTCTGGTTAGGAAGACGCCAAAGTATTTGATTTTTTTTCTGGCTTTTGTAAATGGGATTGTGCTTTTGGGGGGGGGGGTTCTGTTTGTTTATTGTTGATGTATAGAAATGTGACTGTCTTTTGCACATTGATTTTTTACCCTGAGGCTCTGCCAAAGTCCTTTATCAGCGCAAAGAGGTTTTTGACAGATTCTTTTGGGTTTTTGAGGTATAGCATCATGTCATCTGCAAAGAGGGATAATTTGACTTCCTCTTTTCCTATTTGGATACCCCTGATCTCCTTCTCTTGTCTGATTGCTCCAGCTAGGACTTTCAAAACTATGTTGAAAAGTAGGGGTGAGAGTGGGCATCTTGTCTTGTTCCAGTTTTCAGGGGAAATGGTTCCAATTTCTGTCTGTTTAGCAGAATGCTGGCTGTGGGTTTCTCGTAGATGACTCTTACTATTTTAAGGTATGTTCCATCTATGCCTAGATGTTTGAGGGTTTATATCAAGAAGGGATGCTGGATTTTATCAAAAGATTTTCCCGCCAATCTTTTTCTTTTTTTTTTTTTTTTTTTTTTTTTTTTTTGTGAAAAAAAAATTACCCCCAAAGGGAGGGCAGTGCCCCCCCCCCCCCCCCCCACCACCCCCAAGCAGGGCAACCGCCAAACAAACCCCAACCCACACCAAAAACCG
>CAUYQG010179010.1:0-24562 GCA_963574415.1 Tarsius wallacei | reverse complement strand
TTGATACAAAAGTTATACTAATCACAAGGCTTACGAATACGTTGATACTATGTTATTCAAACTTATAACTACTCAGGAAAAGAGAGTAAATGGTTATTTGCATCTTTCAGTTGATTGGGCATAGACTACAGGGAAGTCAAGTATACCCTGAAGCTATTTACTGAGAGTTTCCCTTTTATTAGCTCTCAGGAATATTGTTCAGGAATGTACAGGAGCACTTGAGCCCTGGCCATGCCCTTCTCTAGGGGCTGTGACAATATGGACAGACATTAACACGTCTCTGTATCACTTTGATTATTAGTAGAAAATAATAGAGCTAGTAGGAGATCTGAAAAACAAATCGAAGTATTTATTCTAAGTAATGTAAAGCAATGGGAGAAGAGTCCCCAATGGAAGGAAAGTTATTTTGTTGATCAAATTGCTTTAAAACCAATACAGTGTTCTCATTCAATCTATTTTCAGTAATTTATGAAGTATGGGGCAAGTTATAAAATAGCTTAAATAGTCGTGGCGAATATCATAAGCCATTTCATGCCATAATGTGGGGAACAATTTTGACCTTTATCTTAAATAATATGAATCAAAATGAAAGGAAAGACAAACTAAAGAGTTGACTCTGAACCTCAATCAGTAAGAGAAAAAAAAGAACACTTTGCATACCAAATTAAACAGAGGAAGAATTTTTTAAAAGCTGCAAAAAAAAAATCTACCTTTTCAAATATCTCTATAGGGTGTGAATGACAATTAAAATGCTTAGAAATTATTCTTTTGTGAAAAGTATGCTAGGTTGGAACTTAGAGCTGTAGTTGTGTCTCAGCTTAGTTATTGGTTCAATAAACATGCCATACCTATAACGCTATGTCAGTGGAGACTTATTTGTAAAATAAACAATTTGGACAGCATATTTCCTAAAATTCACTTTAACTCTAAAACTTTATGATGACATATTTCAAAATTGCAGTTTCTTTCAGAGTTTTGGTAATTTCTTGAGTGCAAATTACAAAATTACATGTACACACATATAAAGCGAAAAAAACTCAATGTGTTTAATGCAAAAAAAAATGCCTCTGAGAAAGTGAGCAATAGCAGAAATAACATAAACATGTAAGATAAAAACCATACTTCTAAAATAGGTCAAATTTAATCTTAAATTAGTAAAACCTATTGCTAGTCCACGCTTGCAAAAATATTCATTACAGTTCAAATTTAATTTCTGTTCTCTAGGCAGCTGTAATAGAATCAGTGAATATGTCCATAATATCTTTTATGCTAATGTCAGTGAGATAACAGTTTCATACTCAAAGATTTCTAATTGATTTGACAATATAATAAGTCTTTTTTTCAAAGAAGGGCAAAAAAAAAGGCAATTTAACTTTTAAATATATGCTGCATTCAGATATCTCGGAGCTGTTAAAAAAAAACTAAATGCAAAAACAACACCAAAAAGTAAGCTGGGCAATAAAATCAAGAAATTGGCCAAGGAGTGACTGAGCCACAATAACTAAACAAGGACATAAGCATATCTTTATGGATCTGTTTGAAATGGATGGTTGAATTATTCTGCTTTGGAGAAAAATATCAGATATTTATATATGACTTATTTTTCAAATAGACCACTGAAGCAGGTGGCTTCTAGAAGTTTTGTTAGCAAGTTTTGAAAACATCCCTGGTTTGTAGCATACCTTTATACACTGTCTTCTTTCTTTTCCTCTGATTTTAATATTAAATTTGAGCCTTGAAAAAAATCTCCATATTTACATTTCTTATCTTATTTCATATTTCATTTTCCTCATTTGTACAATGTTGACTATAACATTTATCTGATGGAGTTATTATGCACACTAAAAGCTGTAAAATAAATTCAAGTCTATTTAAATTGGGCAGGAACATATTAATGTGAGCTATGACTACGGTCTCCTTGGTATGCACTTAAACAAATGGAAGCCCTCCTCACCAGAGTAATCTGCAAGTATTGAAAAAAATTAAGAATGTCAATAAGGAAGCCACAAATATTGTCCTTGATTCACAATATGTTCTATTCTACACATTGAAAAAAGAAGCCTATATCTATATTAACCTACCTATTATCAAGTGAATCAATAAGTACTATCCTTGAAATCCTCTCTGCATCTTTGACTACTCCTTTTCTTTTTTCTTCTCAAATTACTTTTCCCTTTTCATATCTCCATTCTCGATGATTCCCTTCAGAGATTTCCCCTTTACCATCTGCCACTTATAAATCATAATAATCTTAAAGTCATCATCTAATTGAGGTTTCAACTATTATCACCCAATAGATAAATCCCAACATGGCTTTATAGTTATATTAAGGTATCTCTCTACTTGTACAGTTTCTTCCTATGTCACAAAAGATTGCCCAAAGCAAACTACTCTTCCTCCTCCTGATAAACTTTCCTAAGTGCTCTAGTTCTACCAATGGAACTTCAAACTTCCAGTGAGCCTTTCCAGTCATCGTTTACTTCATTTTATACTTTCATTTTTGCCTGAATTCTTAGGTCCCATCTCTCTGCAAGTCTTGGACGTGCCTCAAAAATGTCTATTGAATTGAACCTTTACTTGACCCTAATCTCAACCTATCTAGCCCCAGATTCCAACATGTTCTTCTGGGTTCTTTCAAAAACCAACCAGCTCACAATCCCAAAGAGAATTCAGATGCATACATCTTTTAAACACTATCAAAGATTGCAAAAGTAAAGAAATTTGGGGGCATAGGAAGAGAAACTTAGTCACAACTGTGTTTACTGATTTGAAAAGCAGGATAGAATTCAGACTTGCCCTGGGAATCACTGATGCTCAGAAAGTCAAAACCTGGCAAAGTGATGCAGTGGGAAAAATATGGGATTTTTAATTTACTTAAGTGTGGTTTTGGATCTGTTGCTGGTGATTTCTAAACTTAGCTAACAAATTGAGATGGACGACATAATCAAGTGTGATTCCAAAATGTCAGACCTTCCAAAGGTAAGGCCCTTCCTCACCATCTTTAATGCACGGTGCTCTATTTTGTCACATGCTGCTGACTTATAACACTGCTTTTATCAGGTCTCACTTTTGCTCAGATGTCTAGAATTATTTTCTCTTATAATTTCAAACATGTTTGCGTTCCTCTGCTGATTTCCCAGGCCTTCTATTATACAACCTCATACTTTTTATCCTTGTTTTTTTTTCTAGTTCTCTTGACAAACTAGCTTTGCACCAATTAAATTGCCTCATTACCCTCTAACTATATCTAGCTCCTTCTAGCCCTGACAATATTCATGATTTTCCCTGAGGTCAATAAATCTATACGCATTCTTCAAGGTTTAGCAAGAGTTCTGCTTAGTCCAAGAAATTATAAACACCTTTTCTAGGCCATTTTCCTCTCTAGAACGCCTCTATTGTACTTAGAAGCAAAAGTTGAATAGATAACATGATGATGATGAATTAGAAGTAAAAAATCTATTTAAACATTTTGGTCTATATGGTACCGAATAACCATTTTGACTGATCTTCCCTTTAGTTTGACTGGTAGTACTTCTACAAAATGGCATATCATGTGACCACAGTAATATCTTTCCAGTAGTTTATCTAATTCTGACAATGTTACTAAGGATCATTAAACCAAGCATATTTTCTCAGCACAATCTGTAATGGCACAACTCCTTGTGTACCTTATCAGTGGCATATTCTTGCCACATGTGCGCAGATAAAAATAGCAATGTCAGATACAACAACTGTCAAATTTGATGACTGGGACATCATTTTTGGTAAAGACAGCTGTGGATGCTAAATTGAGATTTCCCATGTACTCTTTACTTCCACCTTTTTTTAAAAAAGTCACCCAATTGATAGGCTTTATATTTTTGTTTTGCATCTGTATTTGGATGCCGAGAAGACAAATAATGCACTTACTCCATGGTATGGGGATGGGGAAAGAAAAAACACCTGTCAAATATAGAACTTCCAGCTGCATCAGAGGAGAGGGCACACTGCTCTTACTGACAAGGTCCTTTGAAAACCTGTGAGAGGACTGGATATCTTTAGGAGATCATTGTTGTGTTTAATTTAAAAGTTATTTCTGCAAGTAACTAAAAGATCTTTTGAATTTCATTCTGAAATTCTCACAATTTGAAGGCATCACACTCTCTTCCCATTCCTCTCTGATTTATATACTCCAGGGATCAGCAAATGTTTTCTGTAAAGGGCCAAAGAATAAATATTTTAGGGTTTGTGGGTCATAGGTCTCCATCACTAACTACTTACCTCTGTCATAGCAAAAGCAGGCATAGACAATACATAAATGACTGCTTGGCTTTGTTTCAATAACACTTTACTTATGACACTAAAGTTTGAATTTCATATAATTTCCACATATCACAAAATATCATTCTTTTCATTTTATCCAATTGTTTAAAAAAATATTTTTTAATTTAACTCGCAGACCATTTTTTAAAAAAGGAAGTAACCAGGTTTGATGTACAGGACATAGTTTGTTCATCTGTGGTCTACACAAATGACATCTTCTATGCTTATCTCATGTTAAAACAAGAAATAGATGTCCTTTGTGAAACAGACTATATCATTTCCAAATACAGAGATATCTGAGCTGAAGATTTAACAATTGTTTTTTATCAGCAAACTAAATGATCTAAAAGAGAGCCCCCACTATATATTTTTCAATGGCCAGAAGACAGTTATCCCATTCTAAACCAAAAGTAGTCTGCTTTCCTTTTCAAGGCACATTTCAATCATGTTCTGACTTGTCTAGACATCTTAGGTTAAAAAGACGAGATATTCACCAGCAAATATAATACTTATAATTTCTTTACTTTCAGAATATTCTTTGTGCTACTAAAAATGTAAGTGTAAAATTTAGTATATTTTTTAAATTTTAGTGTTGCAACAACCAGAGTTATGTCTGATGCAATCTGGATCATGATAAATTCCATTCTTATGACTGACATTGCTGCTGGATCAAGAGAGGAGGTTTTGAGTGCTTTAACTTAGGAGCCACTTATAAACACAGACCATATAATGCAATGTTCCAAGATAGTTAAACAACTTTTCAAGAGGCTCATTAAACAGGACTCAACCCACTCATCAGATCCCTTAAAGGAATGATGGCAAGATGTGTTGTAGGACAAAGCTAGTAAGTTTACGACATTTATTTTTTTCAGATGATACTGGACATTTGCTGAAGGGTTACTTTTTTGAATTGTGTTTTCATCATCTGCTTTTTGTGAAAGAACTCTTTTTTTCTTCCTTCCTTCCTTCCTTTCTTCCTTTCTTTCTTCCTTTCTTTCTTTTATTAATTTTGTTTCCTGGTGTGTCAGTAAGGAGTGATATAATCATATTATCTCTTTGTAAGTTGGTTTGAATTAGATAAAATCATAGCCTGAATCCCAGAAAGATATAATTGTATAATGCAGGTTAATCTGGGAAGATTAACACAGCAGTTGCTGGACAGTGTTTGCCAGATCCCCATGGTAATCTATTCAGCCTAATGTCCTGCTTCTGAGTGCTTTACTAAACACTGCAATGTACTGGAACATTATCATTATTTTCAAGCTGGAGTTTATGTACTGCAATCTTGAGTTTTCTAAAAAATATGTAAAACTACAGAACAAAATATATTCAATTCCCTGAAGCTGTAATTTTACTTAAAATCCAAAAAAGTTTATTATTTTATATTTAAATAGTACAGATTATAGAATTGAATTCAAATTTTCATAAATTTCTAAAATTAAATGAAAATCCCCAAAAAAGTATCTATCCTATAAATAGTCAACTTATTTATCTACCCCCCTCATGAGGTTAAGGTGAATATCATGACTCTCGAATACTTTTAGTGATTTTTGGTAGTGATTTTGGTTACTGAAGTTTAAGAAGTATTATTACATGCTCCTGACACCTTCATGACTGAGAGAGCATTGGAATGACTCTATGACCCAATCAACACTTAAAGAAAGAATGAAAAGTAAAACTCAGCCTCTGGTTTTCTTGTCATACAAATATATTAAACATCAATATATTTAAACAGACATACTCATTACAAAGTACACACACTGCTCTCTCTAACTCAGTTATTATTGTTTTAAAGCCACTGAGTCTAGAAGTCTGCAGAGCTAAGTTTCTCTTTCAAGTCTTTTTACATTGTTGCATAACATGTCACTTCTCTTTTCTGTAGCCCTCTTTGCCTTGGAAAGGGGTCTCTAACTTCCCTCTTTATAGCACGGGGTTTTAAACAACAAAAAAAAATTAAATAATATAAAAGTAAGCCAGGCTCGGTGGCTCAGCTTTGGGAGGCTGAGGTGAGTGGATTGCCTGAGCCCGCGGGTTCGAGACTCGCCCGGGCAACTTGGCGAGACCGCATCTCTACAATAAATCAAAAAATTAGCTGGGCGTGGTAGCGCAGGCCTGTAGTTCCAGCTACTTGGAAGGCTGAGGTGGAAGGATCGCCAGTTCCCAGCAGGTAGAGGCTGCGGTGGCTGGGAGCGGCCACTGCACTCCAGTCTGGGTGACAGAGTGAGACTCCGACTCAAAAAAAAAAAGTATATATATACATTTATATATGTATATATATACACACACATGTAGATTGAAAAGCAGAGAGGAATATTTTGTAAATATGTTAAGATAAAAAATCCCTAGATATATGAAGTCAAATAAAAGTGAAATGAAAGGGAGTAGGTATAATGTTTTATGCTGCCCATCTTTTCCCCACCTACCTTTTCTTTTTTACAGTTATTTGAGAAAATCAATCACCACTTTTTTTTAGGTTATGGAAATAACTGAGAAATGCTTCACTTTATTAGAGAGAAACTTAATCACTGAAATTATCAGAAAAGGCAAAAATTGCACTGGCTTTTACCCTACTAGAAATTATTCTCTTCTTTTTTTTTTTTTTTCTTTTTTCTTCTTATTTATTTATTTACTTATTTGGTTCAACAATAGTACAGAATGACAGATGTGTGAAAAGGAGAAAAATAGCTAGGAAAATATAATAATAGTGACAACTGGCTTCCTAGATCTGTTTCCAGTTGATTTTACATCTGGTCCAACTGTGTTGTTTGTTGATATTCTGTTGTCAACCGAAATAAGCCGTATGTCTCTCTAGCTTTCATTAACATTTTCATATCTAGACAACAGAATTTGATAAAAGTTTGTACCAATATTTTTAATAATCTTTCTATGACATTCTCAAAGTTGCCACTTTTTCACCTCCATATTCAAAATGTCTCCTAATATAATCTGCTCTGGGTATTCGTATTAATAATATCTCTAGCACCTTTTTTATCTGTACTCATTCTTCTTTAGTTCAACCCACCCCTGACTACTTCTAGACTCCTAACATCTTTCCTGTATAGGCATTTCAACCCACCTATTTTATTGGCACTATACTTTAGATTTTCAAATAAATACCTGATAATGTCCCTATCTACTTCTGTTACATCTCAGTTGCCCATAAAAGACATTCCCTATGTATTTTCAAGGCATGCAAGGCTATTAATATTGGTTATTAATCTACTTTGCACTTCTAAACTCTAATCTCTGGACATTTACCCACATATTTCAGCAACTTTGAACTTTTCCCCATTCGTCAAATATTATAGACTCTGGCATATCTCTAGCCCTTCACACATGCCTTTTACTCTGCTTGGATTTTCTTGTCAGTCAGTCATTCATCCTTCTAGACTCAGCTAAGTACCAACTCTTCTGTGAAGTCTTTATCAACACTCCTAGCTGACAGCAAAGTAAACCCCTCTGATGATACCGTGAATTAATTTTTTTCTAAAATTGGCTCACACATCAGAATTATTTTTATAATTACATCTTTGTAAAAAGGGAAAAATAGCATAAACAACCCTCTAGAAACAAAAATAAGTACAACTTCTCCAAATGGTATTTTATTATTCCAATGGCTTATTTTTAAAAATCAGCTACCTATAATAGACATATAATTTCTTTTGTTTTTCTATATAGGGCCTTAAATCCAAGATTACCAGTGTTCTCTAAGTACATTAAGTTTTTTGTTGTTGTTGTTGTTGTTGTTTTACAGAACGGTAGGCACTGAAAGTATTGCATGACTATGGGTTAAGAGAAAAAAAATAGAATATTTGTGATTTATTTAATGCTGCACAGAAACTCCATTACCTGGAAGAGGGAAGAAAGGAAGAATATCAGATCCTCCAAACTCCTGTAACAGGGGAAAAAATTCATAAAACTGATGTCAAAACCAGCTTTCTGTGGGAAAAACATTATTTCCAGATATTATTTTCAAATATTGGTAGATCCTTTAACTATTTGTTATGGCTTGAATGTCCTGTCTATAAGTCATGTTGAGATTTAGTCCTCAATATGGCAATATTGAGAGGTGAGGTCTTTAATCTGTTAATGGATTAATGAGTTATAACAGGAGTAGAACTGATGACTTTACAAGAAAAAAACAAAAAAAGAGAGAGACCTGAGCTAGCCAGTTCAGCCCCCTGCACTGCCTGGGACTCTACAAAGAGTCCATACCATTAAGAAGGCCCTCACTAGATGTGATCCCTCAACCTTGTACTGACTTCTGTCTCCATAACTGTAAGACATAAATTCCTTTTTAAAAATAAATTACCCAGTTTCAGGTATTCTGTTATAAGCAACAGAAAATGGATGGTTATTTTGATATTAGTCCCTGAGATGTAATTTTCTAAAGGGAAAAGAGAAAAATGTCTTTTCTTTTTTCTGTAATTCCAACTGATATTTCTTGGCAAGTGTCGTTTCATCTTGATTAGAGATACAAGTACTTCTACTTCTTATCAATGCTTCTTTTTCTAGCAGTTTTATGAGTCCCTTCCCTACTTGGGAAACATCTCTAAATTTCTTGTCACTTAACTGCTATCGATGTGTACTGCTTTTCATTATAGTTACTGGTATAATGGTTTATTGCTCCAAATAGGTCTAAAACTTCTTGAATGAAGGGATCTTGAAACATTCATCTTCACATTCCTAAAAGGGCTGTAGCACAGTGCTTTCACACAATTATACTTGTAGAATGAAAAAAGTGATACTATATATATATTTAAAAAACACTATGAGAATGGTGCCAAAACTATTTGGTTTAGACAAAACTAAGACAAAAAATTGATAATAATAGAGAGCTTTCATATTACTATCTTTCTACTGTAATATTGACCAGCCTCAAGTCATCATATGCAAACCTTATATATATGCAAAGTAGGTTCTTGCATGGGTGGGGTGGATCTGCCCAATCATAATCAGATAGGAAGAATTTATGTGACAGAGCTAGAACCAGACTGGTCTGGCTCTCTTCTCTGAGCTTCCACAGTCTTGAAAACCAGCCAGGGCCCACCAATCAATCCTTAGGGAAGTTAGCACTCCTGTACACAAATTGTGTTTATTACCTGTCAGTCCCAATGCACTAAATGACACTCTAGTGCTCAAAAGAGTTAATAGCTATCCAAAAAGTGAACAACAACTCAGTTCCATCTGGTTCTCAAAGTTTTGATTCCTTTTTCTCTTTTCCTTTCCTAAATGAAAACACTGTATCAGCTAAATTCAATTTAAACAATTTTATAATTGTATTAAAACAATTAAACATTGTTAAGTGCCCAAGTTATTTTTCCCTTTGCTCCATCTACAATTTTTTTTTAAATTTCAGACATATCTTCAGTTAAGAATATCTAGCACACCAAAATCCAAATATAGTGAGATACTGATAACCTGGAAGATTAAACCACAGTTTTCTTAAATGTTGAAATAATTTCCTGCATTTGAAAATAATAAATGTATATCTTATAAGTAGTCATGGGGCAACAGAAAATTTAAGAAGTTGTCCCTGTCACTAAAATGCAATTAATTCAATTGAGCATACAAAAAAGTTATCAAGTGAATAGTGAACTGTGTGGAGTATCAAGAAGATAGAGATCAAAGTAAGACTCTATCTTTAGAAAATGCCTCATATAAATATACACAAACATTTAAAGACCACAAATAGGAATCTTTTATTGGTGAGATCATGAATTTGGGGAGGCCAAATAGAATAATAAAAAAAAACAACCAGATATAACTGAGTATGAGATAGTGAGCTCTATTTCATTATTAACCCTGTGATTTTGAATGGGTAAGGGATTCATTCATTCATTCTTTTTTCAGTGCATTCATCTTTCTCTCCATTCATTGATTGTCTACCTGACCATCTATACATTTATCCATAATTTAAGTGCAGAGCTTAAAACAAATTACTCGAATAATTTCTGATTGAATTCATAATTAAGTTAATAAGTGATGGTGTTAACGTTTTACTACTTTAATATTGCTCATCTGTTTTTTTTTAGTTGAGATAAAATTTATGCACTATCAAATACACCCTTTTAACAATTTTAAAGTGTACAATACAGCAGCTTTTAGTATATTCACAATGTTACCCAACCATCACCACTAATTCCAGTATACTTTCATCCTTCTAAAAAGACTCCCTGTACCCTTTTAGCACTAACTCTCCATCCCCTCTTTTCTCTCTGCCCCTAGAAATCACTAAACTGCTTTTTGTCTCTAAGAATTTATTTATTCTAGACATTTCAGATAAATATAATCATGCAATATGTGTGACCTTTCACGTATCATCTTTTACTAAGTGTAATGTTTTCAAGACGCATCCATATTGTAGCATGCATCAGTATTTCATTTCTTTTTAAGGCTGACTAAAATCAAATTGTATAGATAAATTACATTGTGCTTATCTAGTCTTTGGTTGATGGACATTTGGGCTGTCTTTACTTTAAGGCTATGCCAAATAGTACTGTGATCAACATTCATGTACAAGTTATGTTTAAACATATTTTAAAAATTATCTTGGGTATATACCTAGGATTGCTGGGACATAAAAAAATTCTATACTTAACTCTTTGAGTAACCACCAAACTGTTTTCTAGAGCAGGTATATCACATGACACAATCACTAGACATGTATCCAAATTTATCTTCCATACTTATTTTTCTTTCCTTTAAAAAAAAGTACAGTCATCTTGGTGGGTGTGAATTAACATCTTATTGAGGCTTTGGTTTGCATTTTCTTAAAAGGTAATGACATTGAGCATATTTTTATTGCTTATTCATTTTGTATATGTTATTTGGAGAAATGTCTATTTAAGCCTTTGCTTGATTTTTAAATTGGGTTGTCATTTTGTTGTTTTGAGTTTTAGGAGATCTTTATATATTCTGAATGTTAGAAGTTTATTCGATATATGGTTTGCAAATCTTTTCTCCCATTCTGTGGGTTGTCTTTTCACTTTCTGGATAATGTCCTTTGATGCACAAATATTCTTAATTTTGATCAAGTCAAATTTATCTATTTTTTGGTCGTTTATATGCTTGGTAGGGATTTTATTGAATCTGTATATCAATTTGGGAAGTATTGCCATTTTAACAATATAATTTTTACCGTTCAAGATCAAAAGACGGCTTTATATTTATTTAGGTCATTGATTTCTTTCAGCAATGTTTCATAGTTTTCAGTATACAAGTCTTACACCTTTTTGGTTAAATTTATTATTCAATGAATATTTATAAAGTTTAACAGATGCAGTAGATACAGTCATAAGCACTGAAGACATCTTAAAAGCCAAATCCCAATTCCCTTTTATTTATTTACCTTAATAGGCCCACTTAGATGAAGATGGAGGCCTTTATTTAGGATTGTCAATACTACAAACCTAAACCTTTAAATTTTAACTACTTGTACTTCTATCAATAATTTTTGATGTTGCTTCAAAGTTCAGCCTGAGTGCAGCCTCTATCACTTCTCTTCTACAGTCCCAGAATTTAAAAGGAGATGTTCCAAATGTATCAGGTATTCATAGTTTGGCAGCATAAAGTTAGCAAACAGCTCAAACATGCTTAAATGACCACAACTTTCAATTACGTATGCACTGAATAAATGATTATTTCAGTCAATGATACTTTTGACCTATTAAGTGTTAAATGCTATTATAGACAAATAAAAAGTGAAATAATACATAGATTCGTTTGTCCTCAGGAAACTAAATAAGATTGGAAAAAATATTTAAAAATGAAATAAATACTGGATTAGAAAGAATACTTTCTAGCACAATGGTTCTTGCAAAGTGTTAGGTTGGAACAAACACATAAAAAAAGTTTTTACTGAGTTTTAATGTCTGAGAAGGCATTTGTCAATGAGAAGACATTCTAACCAATGGCAACAGAATGCGCAAAGCTAAAAAGCATAGTGCAGGAAGTTAGAGAACTCTTCACAGTAGTATATGGAAGGCAGGGTTCAGCCTGAGGTGATGGGGAGTAAGTGGCAAATAAGGCTAAAAAATATTTAGAGAGCTGGGTACAGTGACTCACGCCTGTAATCCCAGTACTTTGGAAGGTAGAGGCAAGAGAATTGTCTGAGTCCAGGGATTCGCAACCAGCCTGGGCAACATGGCAAGACTTCATCTCTACAATTAATCAAAAAATTAGCTGGGCATGGTGGCCGTGAGCCTGTGGTTCCAACTACTTGGAAGCCTGAGGTTGAAAGATCACCTGAGCCCAGCAGGTGGAGGCTGCAGTGGCTATGAGCATGCCAATGCACTCCAACTCTAGTCTGGGCGACAGAGTGAGACTCCAACTCAAAAAAAAAAAAAAAAATCCTACAGACCAGTATTTGGAGACATATTTTAGTCACATATTTTTTTGTGTATCTAAACCATAATCAGAAGCAAAGCATAAATGAATAAAACAGGAGGCTGGGCTTGGTGGCTTATGTCTGAAATCCTAGCATTTTGGGAGGCCAAGGTGGGAGGATTGCTTGATCCAAAGAGTTTGAACTGCAGTGAGCTATGATCCTGCCACTCAAGATCAGCCTGGGCAACATCGCAAGACTCTGCCTCTACAAAAAGTTTTTCAAAAGAAATTAGCTGGGTGTGATAGTGTCCACCTGTAGTACCAGTTCCTTGCGAGGCTGAGGTAAAGCATTGCTTGAGCCCAAGAGTTCCAGCAGCAGTGAGCTAGGATCATGCCACTGCACTCCAGCATAAATAGCAGAATGAAACCTTGTCTCTAAAAATAAGTAGGTAGGTAAATGATTGACAGATAGATAGGTTGGGGCATCCCCCAAACCCAAAATTTATTTATAATAAATTGTATATTTATTCTTACATGTTTAATCTTCACTCGCCTTCAAAGTACTATTTGATACATTACACCTAACAAGACACTTTTTCCACTGCTCAAAACAATTCCTGAATTTGTTAATTTTGATGCCTTTTAGTGTTTCTGCCATTTTTGATTTTATCTCTTCTACATTGGCAAAATGTTTCCCTCTGAGGATTTTTTCATCCAGGGAAATAAACAAAAAAAGTCGCTCAGGGAGAAATTGGGTGAATAGGAAGGGTAGGGTACAGGGGTCATGCTGTTTTTGATCAAAAACTGCTGAACATTCAACTCAGTGTGGGCAAGTGTGTTCATAAATCACCCATCATGAAATGGTCAAACACAGCGAAAGAATCTCAAAAAAAAAAAAAAAAATCAGTGATGCCAAAGGCAGCTCCTCACAACAAGGCTAGCTGGTACACTGATGCTGATGGGTTCCTAGAACACTTACCTAGTGGAACAAGGAGCCCGTTCTCCAAAAAATAATTTCAGTATTTTTTCTGAAGTTCTAGATAGATAGATAGATAGATAGATAGATAGATAGATAGATAGATAGATAGATAGATAGAATAGACAAAGGTAAGATGACTTCAAGACCTCCCAGCTACATCATGACCCTTAGTTAAGAGATGTGCATGAAAAATTTTTGAAAAACACTGCTGATCATATGGGAGAAACTATATATCTTGAAAATATTTGAAGTTGAAAGGAATTGAGTTAATTCTAGCTAATTAAGTGGTGGTTCAGTTTAACAGTCTAGAAAGGGCTCAGATTTTAGAGATGGACTAGGAAACGCCAAAATTTGCTCTCCTATAGTTCATTCACTACACATCTGCCATAGTCATCACTTTAAAAAGTAAATCAGATCACCAGAGCTTTCTGGTTAACCTCCTCCAATTGAGTCTAAAATAAGAGCCAGACTTCTTTCTATGGCCCACAAGTCTGAGCTCCCCTGCCTATCTCTCCACCTTCACTCACTTTCAATCCTCCCTCTCACTCAACTTGCTCCGACCATGATGGCTTTTCTCTGTTCTCTGAACACAATGCTGACTTGGGACCTTTTGCTTACTTCCTTCTCTGTCTGAAATACTTGCTCTCTAGCTCTTTACATAGCAGACAATTCATAACCCAGGATTCTGTTTAAATTTCTCCTATTCGCAAAGGTCATCTCTGTCTGCATGACCTAAGGGAGCTCTTTTCTGTCACTCCATGATGCCTCACTCCCATTAATTTTTATTTTCTTCCTTGAATTTAACACAATCTCAGTTGTTGTGTATATTTACTCTTTTATGTGTTTATATTCATTCTCAATTCCATATCCAATTCACCTAAAAAGCAAGCATCGGTTTTTCATGGGCTTGGCTACCTTGTTTATAACTCTATCCCCACTTCTCCCAAACAATGCCAGGAACATGGTATTCTCTCATTACATATTTGTTGAATACATAAATAGAATAAGGAATACACAAAAGGTAGTTTCATCAGTACCGATTAGGAAAAACAGCAGTGTGTACATGTTCAATAACACAGGATAAGCCTAGTATAATCTGTAAGATTCTGGTTGACCAACTGTCATCTGAGAGGACGGTTTCAATGTCTTCAGTATGACTCATCACGTCTGTCCTTTATTTAATCTTACCCTTCCTAATTCATCTTTCTAGTCACCTATAACCCTTCCCCTTGTTTTTCAATGAAGTGATTTTATGCAAAAGTTTTCACCAAAGAGCACAAAACGGGGAAAATGCTTAAATTCAAAACAATGCATCTTTGCATTGTTATATTATAGACAGCAAGTTGCCATCATAACCTTATGCTTTATGCCAATTTAAATGATAAATGTGAAAAAAGCATACTACAGCACTAATAAAATGCTTTCTGGAAGTCACTCGTACTATTAAGAGCAGTGTGTGGTTTGGGCTTGGTGGTTCAGCCTGTAATCCCAGCACTTTGAGAGGCTGAGGCTAGTGGATTGCCTGAGACTGCAGGTTCGAGACCAGCCCAGGCAACTTGACAAGACCTCGTCTCTACAATAAATAAAAAAAAATTAGCCAGGTGTAGCGCACACCTGTAGTTTCGGCTACTTGGAAGACTGGGGTGGAAGGATCACCTGAGCCCATCAGGTGGATGCTGGGGTGGCCGTGAGCATGTCACTGCACTCCAGCGTGGGATACAGAGTGAGACTCCAACTCAAAAAAAAAAAAAAAGACAGAAACAAAAAAGCAGTATGTACACACTGAAAAGATATTACATAGTTTCTGGCCTAAACTCACACTTAACATTCACATTTTGTTAACAGGTATGATTGAAAAATCACTTTTCACGTTCAGCAAACCATCTAGAAAACTCTCTTGAAAGAACTTTTGACGACTCAAAGAAAATAGATGAGCTTAAAAGCACTCTGACTTTAGGGTAGAACAAAATTAAATTGGTTTCCACTAGGTTGACCACAATCAAGAAATTCAAACTTAACTCTGAAAGCAAGCAGGACACTTGAAGACTAGTAATATGGTTTCAGGGAGAGGAAGATGAATTTAGCCAAAGTTTTTGAACTCCCTAGTGAGGAGGGAGGTCATAGATAGGAAAACCAAAAAGAAGTCTGCAGTAATCCAGACAGGCAATGATTAAAGCCTGGATGAGAACAGAAATTATTGATTGTCTAAGGGGGGAGTGGGTGGAGGGAGTTAATTTCCCTTGCTTCTTCCTTATCTCGTGCAAATAAATCATTGCTTTCACCTATACATCTGAAGAAAATACATCACAAATAAAAGCAGAACTACTGGTGGCTTACAAAAAAATGAGACTGAAAAAAGTTAAACGCTGCTAGAACTCGAATTTGTAAAGATAGCTATATAAACGTAAATTATTAATCACCAGGGCCAGCACTGATTCCCATATTGCCAGAGCCTTTTGAGATTTTGAAAACCAATATGTTTTTGTCTTGAAGGGTGTTTGAAAGAAAGTGGTTAACCTAAAAGGCCTTGAGATGTTAGGGGAATTACAGAAGAGAGACTCTGTAAATCAATACAATTTCTTCAGCAAATACTGTATCAAAAAGAAGGACATTGAATTCAACATTGTCAGCAATGGAGATAAAATCATTTATATCCAAGAAAGTGTAAACAGCCTCAGACTAAATAGTTGGCAGCACCAGAGGAAATTGAAAGAGGCTCTCCTCATACTGCACCCGAACAAACTTTGATTCAGTAGGATGCCCATTTAAAAGACATACTATTGTTTTGTTATACTTACCCTCTCCAAAGCCTGCTTTAAACACAGCAGAAAGAACTTGTGCTTTCCTTTTCATCTAATAAGGATGTTTCACATTTTCAACTAGTGATTCCAACTGGTTAAGAGGGTAAGATAATCTTTCCCATTTTAGATAGTGCACAGGAGTGCTGACAAAGCTTAAGTAGCTTAAATTTTTGACTAATTATGATCTTATGAGTCTAACATCACTCCAGAACTGAAGGCAGAAATCCCAAAGGAGAAATCATTGCTAAAATAAAACACTGAAGTAGTTGATGCCTTTATGCAGCTGCCACAAATCCTCTAATATCTCTATCCTCAGTTTTCTTGTCTTTAAAACAATGAAGCATGATCTGACAGATACCATTCCATTCAAATATCTAATTATTATGTGCCCCTACATCATTTTTAACTGGTCCAGCTCTCACAAAGTCCACAAGAGAAAACTATACGATGAGCTTTTCCTCTTCACAAATATTCCTCCATTCCCAGATAAAGTCAAATGGACTGTCTAAAGCAGACAGCATCTGAATCATAGCAAAGAGGAAAATGGAGGCTTGGATTACAGAGAATGAGGAATTACATCAATTACTAAGAACTTATGAGCATCAACCATGACACACTCAGCCCTAGGACATAACAGAGAATGCAGAGGCATGGAAAGTATGGTCTGTGCTTTCTAGAAATCAACACTCTAGCACTCAGAACATAAAATTACCTTCAAAAACTTCAGAAAACCCTATTTGAATATAACATCTTCTATGACTTTTTAAGTTAGCATATGACCACGTAGCTATAGATATATGAATTTTACTAACATTTCACTTTGCTTTGAGTTACAACTGAGAGATAGTCATTAAGTCAATAATGTAATTCTCTTTCCCTGGTCATCATATCTTGCCAGCAATTTTTGACACCAAGTTATATCAGGAAGAATAATTAATAGGAGGGGAATTCAATGGTTGGTATATTAAACTGGTAATTTTTTCACTGACTATCCTGCAATCTTCTCACAGTAGCTAATGTTGATCTGGTTCTTTCCATTTGGGTTTATTATATGTCCCATAAGACTTTCAGATGCTAAGGTATTAATCTTGAAGGCTTGTGTTCTATACTGTTAGCCCTTCTGATATCTGTACGTCTCTCAGAAAAGGCTAACTTTGCAGATGGCAAACAGTAGCACTATTTCAATTTCACCAGAACAGCCCTTCTGTACCAATTTCTGTCAAATAGTAAGTTTTTATCTACAAAAATACTTTCTACCATTGCTTTTCTGGAAGAAACAATCACTTTAGCAACCAGAGGAAATATTCTCCCTCTTTTTATATAGAACACAAGAAATACAAGCTAGGAGTGTGATCCATGTCCCATCTTACACCAGAATTAGGATGTCTTTGTGGTTAAACAAATCCATAGGTCTTTCTCTTTTTCCGGTTCTCTTCATTATATCCTGGCTGATTTTAGACTTTTAACTATTTAAAGTGATAATCACTGAGAATTCACTTAGCTCCCCCAAAGAATATGGATAAAACTAAAGAACATTCAAAACTTTCTAAGATTAGAAAGCTTAGACTAGTACTGTTAAAATTCAAAGTTTCATAAGACTAAAAACAATACATTTGTAGTGCACTAAAAAAAAAAAAAAGAAAAAACTAAAACAAATTGGTTTGCTTTGTTTTTATCATGATATTAACACAATTATATTCCAGACATTTCAAGATTTTGTTTTAGATATTTGTTTGCTTATTTAAAAATTTTTTTAATTGACTGGTGTTACTAATAGGCACTGAAATCCACATAATAAAATGAAATTGTAAGATCCTCCCAAAGGGAATAATGTTAATGACAAAGAAGCGGTTCATCATACTCTGAAGATATTTTAGGCTACTAATCTTTTACAAGTCTGATGCTTTGGTGGGCAGATATGAATACCATATTACAAACAGGAAAATAAAAATGCATGAGTATTAAGTGTGTTGCCCAAGGACAATCATTAAATCATGAGAAGAGCAGAGTTTCAACTCAAGACTGACACCTTAACTTCTGAAAAACTAAACAGTCCTGAAGGAGAGTAAGAAAGCTGATAATATTTGATGAATTTTAAAACTTCAACAAGGTGGAGAGAAAGCATGAAATATCAAATATGTCCAAATAAAAACATGCTGTGATATTTCTGCAATATTTCTTTGACTTATGGTAAATTGACCAGCTCTGAGATTGATCTGTGTATCTCTAAAGATTATAAAAAATATCATACTAGATCAAGATGAGTGGTATACCAGCCTAGTGATTTGTCTCTGGCAAATGCAACAGGACATTTTGTGGGACACAAGGGTAACTATTTCCCATGATGCTTACATGAAAATATTAGAATTTACTATGTTGTTTACATGTGCCACATTTTAGAATAGAGTTTCATGTTTTCCTTAACAGCATTTGTAAAGTGTTTGGTAAAAATTAGAAATTAAGTTAATACATATTGAATGGCTTCTGCATTTTAGGTTTTAGTCAAGGCCTCAATACTTGTGATCTATGTCTTATAAAATTTCTATAATGTAAATAGCAACCTCATTTCACTAACAGAATCTTTAGTTTAAAATGGCTGAATAGCTTATTCAGGGCCACAAATGACAGTGATGGAGTTAGCACTTTCAATCCAATACTTTATGTTAAGTGCCATGTTCATTACACACACCTGGATTTTGAGAAATACAGAATTGTCATCTATGGTTTCTTCTGTTTCTTCTGTCTTCAAGGAAGCCATTAATGATAGATCCAGGCATGTTTCTCTTGCTGAACTAAGCCATGACTCAGAGAATAGTCCACTAAGTCACTAGCAATCTACTGGACTGGATATGAACTACACATGCTAGTATTAAAATCAAATGCACACTTACACATTTGTGCTTTTAAACTTTAAAGGAAGTCCCATTCATAGGGTCCATCCTGCAATATCTGAATACCATGAACGCATTTCTCTGAAATTTGAAGACTTGAGTGGAGAGCCATATCTGGATAGATGGTACATTTTCCATTAGCTGACAGTGTGGGAGACTTTCTTCTCTCCAGTCTTTCTCCAAATGCTAGTGCCCAAGAATCCCTTCTTCTTCAGTGTTCCAAATCAACTTAAGTTTTAAGCCCTAATTGAAGCTCTGCTTACGTCCTTTATTAAGCCTCTCAGATTTCTCTGCCCCACATAGATGTTGCTTATCCCTCAATCCCTTCCTGTCTCAGAAAGTTCATATTCAATGATCTGTCACTCCCTTACACACTACCTTATATGATTAGCTTTATTATTTTCTGTTGTTATGCTTCCATTTTTTTTTTAATATTGCAAACAGCGAAGATTGTCTTTGTGGTGATGAGAGTTTAAGGCCTCGATATCTAAATCAGGTACTGAAAGTCACCCCAAACAAACATCAAAACTAAATAAAAACATGGTGATTACAATACAAAATGATTTCAAGACAAGGTCCTTAACCTCCTCTCTAAACAACTATTTCCAGCCGCCGAGCTCGGTGGCTCAGCCTGTAATCCCATGCTTTGGCAGGCTGAGGTGAGTGGATTGCCTGAGCCCGCGTCAAGACCCGCCTGGGCAACTTGGCGAGACCTCATTTCTACAATAAATCAAAAATTAGTTGGGCGTGGTAGCGCGCGCCTGTAGTTCCAGCTACTTGTAAGGCTGAGGCGGAAGGATCGTCAGAGCCCAACAGGTCGAGGCTGTGGTGGCCGGAAGCGTCCACTGCACTCCAGTCTGGGCGACAGAGTGAGACTCCAACTCAAAACAAAAAACAAAACAACCAAATATTTCCAACCAAAGTCTTGCCTCCTCCAAGACACTTCTATGAAGCTGTGTTTAACTCAACCCTAGTAGAAATTTCTCTTTCTCTGACTCTCGTGATGCTTAGTAGCTTAATAGTTTTAATTTCATAGGAGTTCAGAATTCCCTGATACGTTCAATTAAATAAAAACCCAGAATTCTCCTTCCTTGTTTTCCTACAGAGAAGTGTGGATTTGCAAGCACGTAATTTGTGGCCAACACTGACTTCCTCAATGAGGAAAACAAGTCTGAAGTCCCCAAGAAGTTTGCAAGTTTGCACACGTGGTTTGACATTATATAATAACCTCATAGAATATTCAAAGTTCTGCTTCCTTTTATTCTCCTCTCTTCTTCCCTTATCCAGATTCTTATTTGGGATACACTGAGACTATGGTAGGCCCATAATAAATGTAGGTCCTTTTGTTGTTATGCCGTTTTAATATGTGGAGTGTCCTAGGCCGTCTTCTCTGATGTCTGCCTTGTCAATCCTTCCTGAAAAGCCTTAATAGCCCTACCACTGACTGAGTTACTTGGTTGTGTGATTAAAACTAGGCAAGAGCTCCGTATTCTATTCCTCATTTATGTTTTAGACATAAACTGGAATTAAACTGACCTGGTTTTTTTGTTGATCCTTTACTTTCCTTGTACCTTTAATTCTGGTTTCTGGAAGAGGCCATTTTCCTGAAACGTTTTTTACTTAAGTCTACTTGTTTCAAAGACACTGTGAGAACTATTTTTATATTTCATTTTATCCTTCTTCCCTGCGAGTTTCTGTACCAGACATCTGAGCAGTTAGACAGTTTTAAGAGCTTCTTTTTTTGGTTAATATTTGCTTTGACATCAATGGGAACTCACATGTGTAAATGCAAACTCTTCTATGGAAAGAATCTTCTTTAAGACCCATCTGGGCCAGCCAGATAAGTCTGAGAATGTTTTATGTTACTCAAGGAAATTTAACTGTTTATTGCTGCTAGGTACTCTGAACAGATTCATATAAGAATGCATTAACAATGTTTGAAAATATTTCATACCATCCTATGTAAATATATCTCCCAAGTTATAGCTCTTCATATATTATAATAATTCCCTACGTATCTTAGAAAAACTACATCATTACGCAATACCTGCATAACAATGATTTGAGGTGATGTTGGAATATATTATCATTGTCATTTTCAGGTAAACTAACTGAGGCTTACTGGTAAGATTAACTCATTTGATCAAAACAGTTAAAAGCGAGCCAGAATTAAAATTTAAATTATTCTGAATACAAATAACATAAAGGATGGATGATGCTGAAACGATTGGTTTTGAAAGCTCATTCAATTAAACTTATATTTATGCTTACATAATATGAAATGACTCATCCACTTATTCATTTATGTATACATGCATGCTGATATTAATTTAACAAGCATTTATTAATTACCTCATATACATCAGAAATTCTGCTACACATAAGAACAGATGTAGAAATGGATAAGTTAGGTCCTGAGCATTGTGTAGCAATGCAGTATAGTGTTTCAAATACTAGCTCCTGAGTCAAAAAAGTAGATTTTTTTATATCCAGAAGCAAATCAGATATTGATCGATAGCTCTATAACTTCTATTTTCATATTAGTTATATAATGTATTTAATGTTAAACACTAGAACAAATTATTTACAAAAACATATATTCAAAAAGACAATAGAAAAGTAAATAAATCATTTTTTTTACTTTGAGATCATTTAAATTTCCAAAGGTGTTGCACAAATAGTTTAGAGATTATATGAAGTGTCCAGAATAGGCAAATTAAAAGAGGAAGAAAGTAGACTAGTGATTGTGGAAGTCTGGGGTGAAGCAGGAAATGGGGGAAAGTGAAGAGTGGCAGCTAAAAAAATTAAAATTTTTTTAAAAAATTTATTTTAAAGAAGGGGCATACAATTCAGGGTTAGGTATACAAATGGTCACTGTACAGGTAAAGTTTGGACCTCACTTTTGTCACCACATTACCTGGTTTGAGACGGTACCCTTATTGATGAAATGTGCCCCACCCATGCTCCCTCCCCTGGCAGTTTCCCGCTACAACCAATCCCTTTCTTACAGTATTATGATAATTGTTCAGGGTTCATTTATGAGTGAGAACATGTGGTACTCAGTTCTTTGCTTCTGTGATAGATCACTGAGCATTATAGACTCTAAATCCACCCAAGTTGCTGTGAAGTCCATAATTTTTTCCTTCTTTATGGCTGTGTAATATTCCATCATGTATATGTACCCCATTTTTTTAATCCAGTCTACTTTTGATGGGCAGCATGGTTGGTTTCATGTTTTTGCTGTTGTGAATAGTGGTGTAATAAACATTTGTGCACAGGTGTCTCTTTTGTGGAATGATTTGAGTTCCTCCAGGTATATTCCCAGAAGGGGGATAGATGGGTGGTATGGGAGGTTGACTTTAGGTCTTTTAGGAATCACCACACTGTTTTCCACAGAGGTTGTACTGGTATACATTCCCACCATTGTGTAGAAGTATTGTTCCCTGTTCCCTGCTTCCTCTCTAGCATCCGTTGTTTTTTGAGTTATTGATGATGGCAATCCTCACTGGAGTTAGGCAGTAACTCAGTGAAGTTTTAATTTGCATTTTTTGATGATTAATGCTCAGCATTTTTTCATGTATCTGTTGGCTGCTTGCATGTCTTCTTTTAAGAATTGTCTACTCATGTCTTGTGTCCACTTTTTAATAGGGCTGCTTGTATTTTTTCCTTTTCAGCATGTTTGAGTTCATTGTAGATGCTAGATATTAGGCCTTTGTCAGACATTCAGTTGGCAGATATTTTTCTCCCAGTCTGTGGGCTGTCTCCTCACTCTTTTGATGGTTTCTTTGGTTTTGCAGAAGCTTTTCATTTGTATGAGGTCCCACTTGTCTATCTTATGGCATAGGCACTTGGGATTTTGATCAGGAATTGGTTGCCAGTTTCAACTTTCATAAGGGTGTCTCCTGCATTTTTTAAGGTTCTTATAGTTTGAGGTTTTTCGTTTAGATCTTTAATTCATTTAGAGTTGATTTTTGTGTATGGTGTTAGGTGGGAGTTTTGTTTTAATCTTCTGCATGTCATCAGCCAGTTTTCCCAGCACCATTTACTGAATAAGTTCTCCTCTTCCCAATGGTTGATGGTGGAGGCTTTGTCAAAGATGAGTTGGTTGAGAAATTGAGGTTTGTTTCTGGACCCTCTATCCTGTTCCATTGGTCTGTATGCTTGTTCTTGTACAAATATCAAGCTGTTTTGATTATTTTAGCTTTATTATAAAGTTAAAGTCTAGAAGTGTGATACCTCCCACTTTGTTTGTTTTGATGAGGACTATTTTGGCTATTCGTGGTCATTTATGATTCCATATAAATTTCTGTATTGTTGTTTCCTGGTCTGAAAAGATGATGCTGATAATTTAATGGATACTGCATTAAATCCGTAGATTGCCATGGGTAGGATTGACATCTTAACAATGCTGATTCTTCCAATCCATGAGCATGGAATATTTTTTCATTTGTTTGTGTCATCTTTGATTTCTTTGAGCAATGTTTTGTAGTTTTCATTGTAAAAGACTTTCACTTCTCTGGTTAGGAAGATGCTGAGGTATTCCTTTTCTTTTCTTTCTTTTTTTTTTTTTTTTTTTTGATGTGGCTACTGTGAATGGGCTTATGCTTTTTATTTGGTCTTCTGCCTGTTTGTTGTTGGTGTATAAGAGTGTCACTGTCTTTTGCACATTAATTTTGTACCCTTAGACTTTTCTAAAGTCCTTTATCATGAAAGAATGTTTTTGACAGATTATCTTGGGTTTTTGGGGTATAGAATCATATAATCAGCAAAGAGGGGATAGCTCAACTTCCTTTTTCTCTGCTTGGATACCCCTTATTTCCTTTTCTTGTCTGATTCCTTTAGCTAGAACTTCCAGCGCAATGTTGAGCAAGAGGGATGAAAGTGGGCAACCTTGTCTTGTTCTGGTTTTCGGGGGAAATGCTTCCAATTTTCCTCCATTTAGCAATATGTTGGCTGTGGGTTTATTGTAGATGGTTCTCACTATTTTGAGATATGTTTCCTTTATGCCTAGGTTTTCAAAGATTTTTTTAATCAAGAAGGGATGTTGGATGTTATCAAAAGCTTTTTCTACATCTATTGATATAATCATGTGGTTCCTATTTTTTTTTTTAATTTTTTAATTTTTTTAATTTTTTTATTATGGTATTATGGGGTACAGTTAGGGGTTAGGTATACAAAATTGCTTCGTTCAGGCACCCTTGATGATAAGAGGTGTCTCCTCATCCCTAGAAAGATATTTATCACCATTAATCCCATCGTGC
>CAUYQG010178999.1:0-10155 GCA_963574415.1 Tarsius wallacei | reverse complement strand
CTGAGATTTCATATTTCCCCTCCTGCCAGAAAGGGGGCTGGGGTAGGGGGTCTGATCTGAGCTGTTATATGAAGAAACGTGAGAAAGCACAGGCTGGCCCCTTCCTGAAGATTCTGTAAGCTCCAATTGAGGCCCTGTCTGTCCCGGAGAAAAGGCTGGGGGAGGGGAGGGGATGGAAACAGGATTAAAGGTAGGCACACTTCTCAGATGTAACTACTTGTTCTGGAGCCCTGGAATAGAACCGTAAGAAAGGCGCCGGGCTTGATGGCTCAGCCTGTAATCCTGCGCTTTGGGAGGCTGAGGTGAGTGGATTGCCTGAGCCTGCGGGTTCGAGACCCGCCTGGGCAGGCGAAACCTCATCTCTATAATAAATCAAAATAAATTAGCCGGGCGTGGTAGCGCGCGCCTGTAATTCCGGCTACTCGGAAGGCTGAGGCGGAAGGATCGCCGGAGCCCGGCAGGTCGAGGCTGCAGTGGCCGGGAGCGGCCACTGCACTCCAGTCTGGGCAATCGAGTGGGACTCCAACTCAAAAAAAAAAAAAGAAAGGCTGCTTCCTCATTTTACAAATGGGACAATCAAGAGAAGGTCAGAGACATGAAGTGACTTTTATCGAGGTCACCTGTCTAGTTTGTAGACAAACTGGAATGAAAACCCAAACCTTCCAGCTGCCAGCCCCAAATTCTTTCTACTATATCCACTATGAATATTGTTCTCATTATTATTAGGATAATTACCATAACACATAACAAAAAGACCACTGAGGCCAGGCATGGTGGTAGCTCATACCTATAATCCCAGCACTTTGGGAGGTCAAGGCGAGAGGATTGCCTGAGCCTACAGGTTTGAGACCAGCCCAGGCAACTTAGCAAGACTTCATCTCCACAATAAATCAAAAATTAGCTGGGCGTGGTGCTACACACCTGTAGTTCCAGCTACTTGGAAGGCTGAGGCGGAAGGATCACCTGAGCCCAGCAGGTCAAGGGTGTGGTGGCCGGGAGCATACCACTGCACTCTAGCCTGTACATAGTGATACTCAAACTAAAAAAAAAAAAAAAAAAAAAAAGACCATTGTGGGCTTTCTATTTCCAAGAACTGCCCTAACAACTTTACACACATCATCACATTTAATTTTCACGTTAGAAGACCTGTGTCCTGATTCCCACTGTAGATAAGGAAACTGGTACTCAGTGATATTAAGTAACTTGACAAAGATCATGGATTTGAACCCCAGTCTATCTGACTTCAGAATTCATGCCAAAAATCTTTCTAGTGGATATTTCTAAAGAGCAAGATGTGTAGGAACATCGAGTAATAAATGCTTCTCCTCAGAGAAGCTGCCCAGACTCACCAACAAAAAAGCACAGTCAAAAATAACTGACTTGAGCAGTTCAGAGGATGGAACTTTAGAGCAAAGCCCAAGACGGTTAGATGTAGATGGTAAACAAATGGGAAGCAGCCCCTCTTCTGTACAGTTGCAGTAATTTGAATGGCTTGCAGCAGCGAGTACTGGAAATTGAGCTATTAATAAAGGGAGCCGGCAGAATGATTTACAATCAGACATTAATATGGAGATTTTCATAAACACAATAATTCACACCCAAGCAGAGTCATAAATGTAAAGTTGCATTAACTATTCTAGTTGGCATGGAATGTCACACACAGTGTGAAATTGAACATTCCATTGTACCGTAATAATGGACTAATGGAAAAACTTTTCGTAGGGGGAGTGAGGAGGGGAAGTGAGGGACTTGATACTTTTTATTTCAAACTTGCTTATTCCTAGTAGTCTCTATCCCAAAGCTTTGCCCTTGCCTAATGCTTTTTGAGAAATGTGCCTTTTATCTTTCAATAATTTTAGATTTATAGGAAAGTTACAAAGATAGTAAATACACAGATTATATCCTTCGCTCATTTGTCCTATTTTAGCATTTTACATGTCCATGATATATTTTTCAAAGCCAACAATTTAACATTGGTACCATACTGTTAACTGAACTCCACATTTTATTCAGATTTCACAGATTTCTCCACTAAAGTCCTCCTTTTCTGGTTTCAGAATTCCATCTAGGATGCTCCATGGCATTTAGTCATCATGTCCCCTTAGTTGCTGGTCTGTGACAGCTTCCCAGTCTTTCCTTGTTTTTCATGACCTTGACAGTTTTCATGACCTTGACAGTTTTGACCTTGACAGGGTATTGGTCAGATATTTTGTAGAAAGTCTTTCAATTTGAGTTTATCTGATGCTTTTCTCCTATTTAAACTGGGGTTATGAGTCTGGGGAGACCCCCTGCAGAACTGAATTGCCCTTTTCATCTCATCACATCAGGGGATACATTATATCCATGTGACTTATCACTGGTGATGTTGACCTTCATCATTTGGTTAAGGTAGGTGGTGCTTGTCAAGTTTCTCCACTGTAAAGTCACATTTTTCCCTTTCTGTATTCTGTTCTTTGGAAGCCAGTCACTGACTCCAGCCCATACTTGAAGTGGGGGAGGGGGGATGGGAAAGGGTGAAACTCCACCTCCATGAGGGGAAAGTATCTACACATATTATTTGCCTTCTACTTTTTAAAAATTAATTTTAGGTTGACCTCTAAATTTTATTATGAAATTTCCTGCCTTCTAAAACATTATTTTGACTATAATTTGACTTTCTCTTGGTCACTTCCAGCCACAAGTAAACTCGAAGCCTTCAAATTTTGTGACCTTTTCTCAGTCCTTAGCCTTCTTAATCTCCCTGCAGAATTTTGATATCATTGGCCACTAATTCTTTCAGAAAAAATCCCCCCCAATTGCCCTAAAGTTCATCATTCTCTTCTGCTTTCTCTTCCTCTGGGTCTTAACTCATCACCATTCCATATCTTATCCAGTTCAATCTCAATCTCTGTTACTTTTCTTCCTCCTTCTATCTCACCATATGTACTGTCAGAGTCCCCTGTGGTTCTCATCTCTCCTCACTCGCCAATGTCTCCCTTAGCAATCTCATTCACTGGATGGTTTCAATCATCATCATCATTATTCAGATGACTCTTATAGCAATATATCCACCCCAGCTCATCTCTATGGCTACAGTGCCTCTAACCAAACTCTCTCCTGGCCACCCCCATCTTTCACTATATCTCAGACTCATTATCTCTCTGGTAGTTAACATACCATTAAATTAAAGTAGCTGCTTTAACATAAGCCAAAATAACAGTGGCCTAAATAATACGAAAGACTTCCCTCTTATTTAAAAACCTGAGCTGGTAGAGCACTGAAGGGGTGTGAAGGTAGGAGCAGTTCTGCTAGGATGTTAGTGTCCCCCCTTTTTTTTGAGTTGGAGTCTCACCCTGTCACCTAGGCTAGAATGCAGTGGCATTCTCACAGCCACCCCAGCATCAACCTGCTGGTCTCTGGTGATCCTTCCACCTTAGCCTTCCAAGTAGCCAGAACTACAGGTACACACTACCACGCTGGGCTAATTTATTCATTTATTGTAGAGATGAGGTCTTCCCAAATTTCCTCGGCTGGTCTCAAACCCACGGGCTCAAGGAATCCACTTGCCTCAGCCTCTCAAAGTGCTGGGATGACAGGCTGAGCCACAGAGCACAGCCAGGTCTCATGTTTTAAGACTACTGCCTAGCATGATGCCCTTGCCTACATGGTGGAAGCTGGCTCCTCAGTACCACATTCCTATATAGACCGTCAGGAACTGAAAGTAAGAATGAAAAACAAGTAGGTTTTTCTAAGGAAATGATGTGGAAGTAGTGCACATCACTCTGATCACATCCATTGATCAGAACTTACTCACTTGGCAACACCAGTTACAAGGGAGCCTGGGAAATGAGGTCTCTAGCTGTGTGGCCAACTTTACGACATGGAGGAGAAAGAATATTAGAACAATCAAGACTACCATTTTGCACTATTTCCTACCCCTGTAATTCCTGCCCTGACCTACTTCTCCTCTTATCTTCTTAATATATATCATTAATATTTGTAAATTCTCATTCCAGTAACTATGACTGGAAACTTGGATTTCTTTTATATTCCCCCTTATTTTACTTAAATAATTTTCTTCATGTTTAAGATGTCCTCTCCCTTCTTATTAACACTACACAAATTCAGACCTTCATCACCTCTGAACTGAAGTCTTATAATAACTTTGTAAATGGTTTGTATCAATCCCTCATTCCTCTAAAACATCTTCAGCATGGCTACTGATTAATCTTAGTTAACACAGCTCAACTCCTCAGCCCTATTCATAAATCCTCAGTGGCTCCCTATTCCCAACTCAGTAAAGATCAGATTCCTTACTCTAGCACTAGGACCTTCCACAATCTGTCCCAGATTCTCTGGCCCACCTTCACTGTCTTTGTTTTGTTTTATACCATATGCATTCTCCCTTCCATGACAAATCCTGCTCCAATCCACACTCTCCGTTACTTCATCATCATCATAGGATAACAGCTAACACATATTGCTTCCTTTAAGCCAAGCACAGTTACATACATTACCTCATTAATCCTTACAACAGGGCTGACGTCAGCAGGACAGTCGGATAGAACTTTTTAGTGCTTATGCCATTGCGAATATCAATTTAAACAATTAAGTTTGCATAATACCTTCATGGAACTATGAAAATTAGGTGAGAGATTGCAGCACCTGGGTATAACACAGAACTTTTTTTTAAAGAAACATTGAAGAGGGTAGGAAGAAGAGTTTCATGTTGCTTGCATCACTCCCAGCTCCAGGCAGCATAGAAATACCCTCTGATGGGGGAATGAAGAGTGAAATGAGCACTGGACTTAGCCTCAGAACCCAACACTGGGTCAGATAGAATCCTATGGTTCTACACTTCAGATCAGCACCTGCAGATCAAGTCTCTAGGCTTACCTCTATGCCTGGCCAGCACCAGTAACTCTAGGTCACAGGCTGCAGATTTTGCCTGCAGGCCCATCCCAGTGCCAGATCTGCCCCCACAAACTCAGGCTCCAGATCCAACCCAAAGTTCCAGGTCCAAACTACCTCAGCACCAGGCCAGCCTTCTCTTATACAAGTCCAGGAACCATAGACCCAGATTCTAGAAACTCCTCAGCTCCATGCTGACTTCTGCTGACTCAGGACCCAGTCACCCTAGACTCTGGACCAGCATCCAGAGATTCAGCCTTCAGGCCCACCTCAGTGCCAGGTTAGCATCTGTGAACACCAGCTCCAGACCAGATCTCCAGGCCTTCTGAATACAAGGCAAGTCCTTGTAACCCCAGGCTCCAGCCTGGCTCCCACAACCCCAGACTCCAGGTCACATAGACCCAGCCTCTAGCTTCACCCCAGGGCCAGGTAGTCACTCATGGATCCCAACTTCAGACTGGTCTCTGTGACTTCAGGCAGCAGGGCAGCATCTATAGACACAGCCTCCAAGACAACCCCATGCAACCTCATACTCTCCTCAATCCAGGGTCCAGGTCTGCTCCAACAGACCCAGAGTTCAGGTCTATCCCAGTAGAGCCCAGTGCTGGCTCAACCACCCCTGACTCAGACTTCAGGATTGCCCCAGTGGCTCCAGATTTCAGGTTGGCCCCTGTGACTCCAGTACACAGGCCTGCCCCTTTGAAATCAGGCTCCAGGTACAGCCTAGCCCCTGGCCACTTCCATCAGATTCAAGTTTAAGGCACACCTCAGCACCAGATCAGCCCCTGTGAACCTAGGCTTCAGCTCTTGTGGGATACAGACTTATTCTCATGGACCCAGGCACCAGGTTCACCTTAACAGACCTAAACTCTATGTATGCCATAATATATACAACCCCATGAACCCAGGAATCAGATCTGCCTATCTGCTCACCTAGGCATCAGTCTTGCCTGACTGAGGACTTTAGCAGCAAGCCCACCTGCAAATCATGCCAGATGACCTGTCCAGAATTTCTCAATAGACTGAGTAGTGAAGGTCTTTCCCTGCTGAAACCAGTTTGTAAAGACTGGTATAAGTGCCTACTTGTAAAAATGTACAAACATCAATGCATTGGCCACAAAGATCATAAACAATCAGGGAAATATTACATCACCAAAGAAACAAAATCAAACAACAGTGGCTGATTCTCAGGAAGATGGTGGTGAAGCCAGTGTGAGTAAGTGAGTGTATGAAAAATTTGTGAATGTGTTGGTAAGTAACTGGGCTTGTGAGTGGCTGACTGAATAGGGACTCAGGAACAAGTGGCCAGGCCTCTTCTGGTGAAGCAGCTAGAGTCACAGCTGCTCTGCTTGGTCCCTAGCATTTCCCAGGGCACAGAAGCCAAGAGCCTTTTTAAAAAATCAACAAAGTCCTTCTCAGGAAGAAGCTGCTGGGAGAAACTGCTGGCTCCAGGCTCTGCCTCGCCACTGCAATGCCTGACCATACACTGGCAGCAAGGGCTGTGGAGGGAGCACAGCAAGGGAGCCCAAAGGCAGAGACCTATTGGAGAAGACAAAAGAAGCACCCTGCCACCGTCTTGAAAATTGGGCAGGAAAGTGTTCTGGCTTGCTCACCATGGAGAAAACAGACCCAATCTGAACTCCGTGACCAGCAGATTAACTACTCAGGGGTTGATTGTGACCCAGAGGGAATATCCTGAAAGCAGACTCTGGAGGGACAGGGCAAGTGCTGAGTCTCAGACACCCCAACCCCTACCCTGATTGAGCTATGGGACAAAGGGTGTGGCCAGAAAAGGATGAGGAAGAACTCCAAAGAGGTCAGTGCTCCCCATTCTCCACCTTATTCAACTCATAAAACTACAAAATACAGCACAGTTTTCCACCCACAGCCCTGTTTCAAAATAGAACAAATTCAGAGCTCTTATCAAGGAAGAATAGAGGGCAGAACAAACATCAGAAGCGAATGCCTCCTCCACTGCCACTGAATAACAGAACTAAAAAGAAAAGAGAGATCTATCACAAACGAGGAAAAATCAGCAGAAGAACACAGGTAATTCCCAGTGTTACACAGAGAAAACACCTGAAAAATCAGACCTCAGAGCCCAAACAATGGAATTCATCAATGATTGAACCCAGAATACAACAGGGATTAGGTAATAGATGGAAAGAGTGAATAAGACTCAAGAAAGACAAGATGCATCACTGAAAGAACTTGTAACAGAAATTTTAGTCATAAAAAATTTCTTCCAGGAAATAAATAACAAGATGACAAACATAGAAAGAAGAATTAATCAAACACAAGAAATAATCTCAGAACTTGAAGACCAAAATATGGAATTAACCTGATCAGACAAAAACATAGAATGAAAACTCAGAAAGAAAGAACAAGCCGGGCTCCGTGGCTCAGCCTGTAATCCTGCGCCTTGGGAGGCTGAGGTGAGTGGATTGCCTGAGCCCGCGGTTCGAGACATGCCTGGGCAACTTGGCGAGACCTCATCTCTACAACAAATCAAAAAATTAGCCGGGCATGGTAGCGTGCGCCTGTAGTTCCAGCTACTCAGAAGGCTGAGGCGGAAGGATTGCCGGAGCCCAGCAGGTCAAGGCTGCAGTGGCCGGGAGTGGCCACTGCACTCCAGTCTGGGCGACAGAATGAGACTCCAACTCAAAAAAAAAAAAAAAAAAAGAAAAGAACAAAGAAAGAAAGAACAAAGCTTCCAAGAGATGTGTAATTATATCAAGAGGCTGAACCTACACCTGATTGGTATCCCAGAAGAAGAAAGGGAAATGGAGAACACCTTGGAGCAAAATTCCAAGAAGTTATCCAAGAAAATTTTCCCCATCTTACCATAGATGTGACCACACAAACAGACTCCAAGTTCGAGGATGGAAAATGCGTTTTCAGGCAAATGGATCAAAAAAGAAGGCAGGAGTCATGATCTTAATACTAGACAAAACAACCTTTAAGCTATGAAAAATTTAAAAAGATACAGAAGGACACTACATAATGATAAAACATTCAGTTTATCAACAAGAAATATCCATCCTAAACATATATGCACCCAACACAGGAGCACCAGCATTTATAAAGCAACGACCAAGTAAACCAAAAAAAGATATTGACTCTAACACTATTATAGCTGGGAACTTAAATACCCCACTAACAACTATAAATAGATCATCAAGGCAAAAAATCAATAAAGAGATCTGGAACCTCAACTTGACACTTGACCAAATGGAATTAATAGATACCTACAGAATAATCTACCCAACAACCACAGAATATACATTCTACTCACCACCACATGGAATGTACTCCAAGATCAATCATATCTTTGGTCACAAATTGAGCAAAAACAAATTTCATAAGATCAAGATACTGCCATGCACCTTCTCTAACCACAGTGGAATAAAAATAAATATCAACACCAACAAATTCCCCCAAAACCCACAAAGACATGGACACTAAATAGCATGATGCTGAATGACTACTTGGTCAACATCAAAATCAAAACAGAAATTAAAAGATTCATGGAAACAAATGATAATGAAGAAACATCCTACTCAAACCCTTGGGATGCCATGAAATCAATTTGAAGAGGGGAATTTATATCTCTATAAACACACATCAAGAAAATGAAAAAAATCACAAATTAACAGCCTAACAAATCACTTAAGGGAGCTGTAAAGACAAGACTACCAAAACTCTAACTTTAGCAGAAGAATCCAATTCACCAAAGTGAAATTCAAAATATAGGACATAGAAAACAAAAATATCATGGGAAAAAATCAACAAAACCAAAAGCTTTTTCTTTGAAAGAATAAACAAGATTGAAAGACCCATAGCCAAAATAACCAAGAAAAAGAGACAAAAAGCTCAAATAAACACAATCAGAAATGCAAAAGATTAAATCACAACTGACCCAAAAGAAATACAAAAGATCATCAGAGATTACTATGCACACCTGTATGGAAACAAACTTGATAACCGAAATGAGATAGAGGACTTTCTGACATCATACAACCTCCCAACATTGAAACAAGAAGACACTGAGACACTAAATAGACGAATAACAACCCAGGAAATTGACTCTGTCATAAGAAAATTACCTACAAAAAAAGCCCTGTACCAGACATCTTTCCAGCAGAATTCTACAAAATGTACAAGGAGAAGCTGATACCAATCCTATTGAAAGCATTCCAGGCTACTGAGAAAGATGGAATTCTCCCCAAATCATTTTACAAAGATAACATCGCACTGATGCCCAAACCGGGTAAAGATCCAAAAAGAAAAGAGAACTACTGGCCAATATCCCTAATGCAAAAATTCTCAACAAGATTCTAACAAATTGAATCCAACAACACATCTAAAAATCATCCACCATGACCAAAATAGGCTACATCCCCAGGATGCAGGTCTGGTTCAATATCCACAAGACCATAAATGTAATCAAATACATAAACATATGTAAAAACAGAAACCACATGATTATATCATTAGATGCAGAAAAAGCTTTTGATAAAACCCAGCATCCCTTCTTGATAAAAACCCTCAAATACTTAGGCATAGAAGGAACATACCTCAAAATAGCAAACACCATTTACAATAAACCCACAACCAATATATTGCTAAATGGACAGAAACTAGAAACATTTCCCCTGAAAGCTGGAACAAGACAAGGCTACCTACTCTCACTTCTTTTGTTCAACATTGTGTTGGAAGTCCTAGCTCAGGCAATTAGACAAGAGAAGGAAATCAGGGGTATCCAAATTGAAAAATAGGAGGTTAAGTTATTCCTCTTTGCTGATGATATGATCCTATACTTTGAAAATCCAAGAGAATCTGTCATAAATCTGCATTCTGATAAAGGACTTTAGCAAAATCTCAGGGTACCAAATAAATGTGCAAAAGACAGTTGCATTCTTATACACCAATAACAAGCAGAGAGAGAACAAAATAAAAAGCACAATCTCATTCCTATTAGCCACACAAAAAAAAAAGAAAAGAAAGAAATATTCCAGCATCTTCCTAACCAGAGAAGTGAGAGACCTTTACAATGAGAACTATAAAATATTGCTCAAAGAAATCCAAGAAAACACAAACAACTGGGAAAATATTCCATGCTCATGTATAGGAAGCATCAACTTTGTTAAAATGTCCATCCTATCAAAGGCAATCTACAGATTCAATGTAATACGCATTAAATTACCAACATCACTCTTCTCAGACCTGAAAATAACAATACAGAAATTCATATGGAAACATAAA
>CAUYQG010178995.1:0-14468 GCA_963574415.1 Tarsius wallacei | reverse complement strand
ATGTTCAACCTCACTAATCATCAAGGAGATGCAAATTAAAACCACACTGAGATACCACCTAACTCCAGTCAGAATGGCAATTATCAATAACTCAAAAAATAACAGTTGCTGGAGAGGGTGTGGTGAAAAGGGAACACTTCTACACTGTTGATGGGAGTGCAAACTAGTGCAACCTCTGTGGAAAACAGTGTGGCGATTCCTAAAAGCTCTAAATATCAATCTGCCATATGACCCCGCAATCCCCTTACTGAGAATATACCCTGAAGAACTCAAATCACTCTATAAAAAAGATACCTACACACTTATGTTTATCGCAGCATTGTTCACAATAGCGAGAACCTGGAAGCAACCATGCTGTTCATCAAAAGAGGATTGGATTAAAAAAATGTGGTACATATACACGATGGAATACTATGCAGCCATAAAAAAGAAGAAAAGGATGAATTTTGCAGCAATCTGGATGGAACTAAAGTCTATAATACTGAGTGCCCTCTCACAGAAACAACAATCTGAGTATCGCATATTCTCACTCATATAGTGGACCTGGAACATTCATCATAATACTATAAGAAAGGGACTGACAGTGATGGGAAACTATGAGGGGGATGCGAAGGGAGGTGGGATTAACAGTAGCAATATCTGTCTGGGGGCGGGAAAACACCCTTTATCAACAAGGGTGCCTGAACGAAGTATATTTGTATACCTAACCCTTGACTGTACCCCACAATATCAAAATAAAAAATATTGATATAAAAAAAAAGACTATGGACAAGTGGGAAGGAATATCTTTACAGCAATGGGTCTATATGAAACCCTAAAGTAAGATTATTCCTTCTTAAAAAAAGAATAATTGTGGTAAAGCAATTTCAAAGTGTATTATTATTATTATTATTTTATTTTTTAACAATTCTTAATGATCAAAAGCTATATTTTGAATATCTTTCTACAAATTACTATTATGAACTGAAGAGAAAATAATTGATAATATGGAATTTCCCAATATATTTCTTTAGAGATATTTATACTTTCTATATTTCTGTGTTTGTACTAAGAATTAGTAATTAAATAAAAATCAAAATAGGGCAAGAAGAATTATAATAATATATAGGGCTGCTTCATTTATAGTAATAATTTTGACAACTTTTTTTCTTTTTTGTAATTAAAAAATGCTCATTATGAAGCACCTTCTAGGGCCAGTTTATTAAAAGCTGAGAAAAATTTATTACTATTCCAACCTTTACTTTATTCAAAAAAATCTATGCTTATAAAACATTGTTTGCCTTTTGTTTTTCAAAGACACTAATATTCTCAACAATTAGTTTTAAAACATGCCTTTCACAAGAGATGGCTTACTTCTTTCTCCTTTTTTAATTTTAAAGTTTGGAGAATAGATTTTCTAAAACTAACACATGATCAGTACACATTAATCTCTTATCCGAATTCTCAGCAATACTTAAATGTAGATTCGTTTATTTAAAAAATTATAAATTGTTTTAACTCAATCAGGCTTTCACAACACACACACACACACACACACACACACACACACACTGGCATACATGCACACATGCAAATGCACAAATAGCTTATGTAAAGAATTTGACTGCAGTCGGAAGCTGGAAAATGAGAGACAGAGGGAGAGGAGGACAATATCTGTAACATACAACAGAGACACAATTAATTATGAAATATATTACTGTGTACTCCTGCATGATCTATGTGGAAAAGTGAAGTAATGCAGAACTATGTATCTGTATCAGTCAAAAGTAGACAGGGGAGAAAATATAAGCAAATATTACAAGTTTATATTAGAGTGCTGTACAAGGAGAGAAGTATTTGTAGTCTGAAACTTTGTAGACGGAAAGATTTAAACCGCCCATCACTTCATTAGAAAATCAAAGTAATAATCAGGAGAAAAATACTTGCTGTAAGGTTAAGTTACTTGACTTGTTCAATCTCACAGAAATATCTATTATTCTTCTTGTGTCTTTATATAGTAAGTTAACATCTATAAATTTCCATTGTTTCTTCAAAATTAGCTAATTTGGGTGATTAAACCATAACACATGCAAAGCAATATCACAGTATTCAAAACAACTAGATAATCTAGTAATGTTGAGTATCACCTCTTTTGGTCACAGATTTTCCAAATGCACTCTTTTCTGTAGTGTATCCTTTCTCCTACTCTCTTTGTCTCTATTACCATATGTTCAAGTTTATGAAGTTATCTCTAAAAAAATAAATTTTTAATACAAAAATTAATAAAACTATGATAAATATTAAGAGCAATAACATGCATCACTTCATCAATATAAAATAATAATGTTGAAACGTACAGTTTACAAATCAATAGAACATATGGCACTTAGCTTGCGCTTCATGACTCATGACATAAGTGTTTTATTAACTTTTTTCAGGTGAAGAAATGGGTTAACAGCTTAAAGAGAATTTTTTTAGAGTGCTTGCAGAAAGGGCCAAACAGTAAATAAATGACAGAGCTTTGATTCAAAATTGAGTTATCTGAATCCAAATACTATGTTACTTATTCTTAAATTTACATGCCTCTTTAAAATTTGTGTTAATATTAAGTCAAACTTTATCATCATTTATGTAATTTTATTGGAACAAGATGATTGCAATAAAAGCTGCTCAGTACTCTTGAGTATTTTTCATGCAACCTTTTATTTCATGAATTAATGTTTGGGAAACAATGGCATAATAAAATTTTTCTTCATGTCTTTCACAATCTTTTTATAGATAAATAAACTATCCATTTGATGCAATTTGTGAATGAGCAGAGTGAATTATCCATCTCCTCATTTTTTTTTAATTTTTGGACTGTCCTGTGACTCAAACAAATTACTTATCTGTCATTTTGTTACATTTATCTGCAATTTTCATATTTTTCTTGTTGAATGAGAAAAATAAATTGGAATTCCAGGAATTTATTGACTCAACAACTGAACTTTATCCTGAACATTGCAGACACAATAGAAATACAAATACAATACCTGCTTTTATGGAGTTTAACGTCTAATGGAGAGAGACAGATAAAAAACATTTATGTGTTGAGCAATGATCATGCTATGAAGCAAAGGCAATGCCAGCTCAGGAAAATACGGGAAATAGGGGAAATGTTATTATACTCTGTTATTTGCTATGGGAAGTCTCTGAAAATGTAATATTATAGGAGAAATCAAAGGAAAGTAAAGTGATCCTAGTGGTTACCTCGGGGAAAGCATTCAGGTGAGAGGAAGTATTACTGCAAAAACTCTGATGTTGGCGTGCAGTGAGAATGTCCAGGAGACCTGGCCACTCAGAAGTCAGTGACAGAATTGCAGAATGGGAGTAGATTAGGTCAGAGAAGCTGATGGAGGTCAGACTGTGTCAGTCCTTTTTAAAGATATTTTCTAATATTTGAGTGAGGTGGTGGGAGAGGTTGAATAAAGTCCTCAAGAATTGTCAAGGTTCTAATACAAGCAACCTAACAATGTTACCTTTTTGACAAAAGGGACTTTACCGGTGTGGTTAATTTAAGCCTCTTGAGATGGGGAGATTATACTGGGTTATCCAGGTAGACATGAAATATAATCACAAGGACACTTAGAAGACAGAAGAAAAAAGCAATGAGATAATTAAAATGTGATGCTATGGTACTGACTTTGGGTAAAAAACGGTCACAAGTGAAGGAATGCAAAAGATTCAGCTCTAAAAACTGAAAAAAGGCAATGAAAGTGATGTACCCCTGGAACTGCCATACATAGTAAGCCCAGCCCTGCTAATATTTGATTTCAGCCCAGTGAAACTGACTTCAGATTTCTGACTTGAAAATGCAAAACACTAAAAGTGTGTGTAGATTTTAAAACCTCCAAGTTCATGATGATTAGTTCCAGCAGCTGTGGGAAGCTATATGGGTGGAAGCTTCCACAGTATTTGAAGAGAGGTGTGGCATACATAGAAGAAAGATAAATGAGCACCTGTGTAAGATAAGGTAAATCACTGATAGGAGTGGAAAAAAGTTGATGATGTGAGAGAAGGAGGAGAAACACCTGGAGAGATATTCTTTTTAGTTCACAGGGAAAGTAATCCTGCACACAGGTAGAAGAACTGGCACTAGGCAGAAGCAATGTCAACTCATGAACTTTCACTAAAGAAAAGGAGGGGTATTTGAATATGTATGCAGAGGTTTCTGAAAATATAAAGCAAAAAAGGGCATTGTGTACACTATTAATGTTTGGTACTCAGCAAATCTATTACCATGACTAAATCACCAATATCAATTTTTTTTTTGAGTTGAAGTCTCACTCTGTCACCCAGACTGGAGTGCAGTGGCCGCTCTTGGCCACCCCAGCCTCGACCTGCTGGGCTCCGGCGATCCTTCCGCCTCAGCCTTCCCAGTAGCTGGAACTACAGGCACGCGCTACCACGCCCGACTAATTTTCTGATTTATTATAGAGATGAGGTCTCGCCAAGTTGCCCAGGCAGGTCTTGAACCCGCGGGCTCAGTCAATCCACTCACATCAGCCTCCCAAAGGCGCGGGATTACAGGCTGAGCCACCAATCCAGCATCAATATCAAATTTAAGACCAGCAATATTTTACTAAGCATTTGAAGTTATCAAAATAATTTTATTTATTATTTTCTTAGCAACTAGAGACATTATGATGGAGATTTTCGCTAAGGCCCATAAAAATTAAATGCCTATTTTTTCTCTCAATTTAAAATAATTTAGAAATTAAAATTTTATTAGTCACTTAGGACTTGTTGCTTTTAGTATAATCAATTTTGGAAAATTTCAACTTTGTCTCACATTAGAAAGGTAGGTACATAAACTATATATTCAAACAAAAACAAATTTAACTGTATTTTCTAAAATGTAAAACATATATACATTTTTGACATCGATCACAAGAAGGAGTATAGTCAGAATGTTGTACAGAATGGGATTCTAATGTCAGGTTGCCTAAGCTTATTCCAAGCATGACCACTGTTAGAATTGTGAACTTGGGCAAGTTTTCAGTCTTCTCACAAAAAATGTATATATTAAAAGTACTTGAGTGATATAATTGAAATAATAATTTTTAAAATGCCTGAATATAGTAAAAAGAATAAATATTAGCTGTTGTTACTGTTGTTACTATTATCTAATCAACATTTGTTTTCTAAATACCTTCATGTGAGGTTTTGCTGGTGATATAGCTGTTACTTTTTAAAGATATTTTATTGGATATAAAGTATATAAAGGATATATAAAGTGAATTTTTGATGTACATACACATAGTGAAATGATTGCTGAAGTCAAGTCAATTAACATATCCATCATCTCATATAATTACCTTTCTTGGGTGTGTATGTGTGTGTATATGTGTGTGTATGATAAGAGTGCCTATAATCTACTCTGTTAGCAAATCTCAAGCTTACAATACAGTATTACGAACTAAAATATTCTGTATATAGATCTCTAGATTTATTCATCTGACAAAATTTCAGTTTTATACCTTTTGTTCCACCCACCCACCTTTTGTAATCACCTTTCTACTCTCTGTTTCTATTAACTCAATGCTTTTTAAAAAATAGATTCCACATATTAGTGAGATCAAGCAGTATTTTTCTCTTTCTGTCTGTCTTATTTGTTAGCATAACATCTCTTAGTTTTCATCCATGTTGTCACTCATAGAGGGATCTCTTTTTTAAGGTTAGATATTATTCACATATTGTTATATATAATAATATTCATAAATATAACAACTTTGGAAGACCTGTGGGTTTTTTTATGTTGTGAATAATGCTTCAATGAACATGGTAGTGCAGATATTTTTATTAGATTACATTCTTCTCCTTTGGGTATATACTCAAAAGAAGAATTGTTGGGTCATATGGCAATTCCATTTTTATTTTCAAGAGCCTCTATACTGTTTTTCACAAGGGCTGCACCAATCTACATTCCCACCAACATTGTGCAAGAGTTACCTTTCCTCCATATCTTCACCAACATTTGTTGTCGCTTGTCTTTTTGATAGTAGTCATTCAAAAAAGTGTGATTTACTATTCATTGTGGTTTTGATTTGCATTTCCCTGATGACTAGTGAGACTGAATACCTTTTCATATGTCTGTTTGCTGTTTTTTGTTTTTGTTTTTGTCTTATTTGGAAAAACATCTATTCATTTGCTCATTTTTAAAAGGTTATTATATTTGTTTTTTTGCTATTGAGTTGTAGTGTTATAATTCTTTAAGACATAGCTTCTCCTTTTCTACTGTATACATGACTCCTGATAGAGGAAGTAAAAAATGCATACAAATCATTGAAGAACAAAGCTGTAAATAGCCAATGCCAAATAACAACATTCATTATGAATATAGAACTAGACCTTGAAGGATGGTTCAAGCCTGAATGTTTAAGACTCTTCTAGTTTTGTATGTTGCAATCTAATCATCAAGGTGATGGCTTCAAAATGTGGAGTTATTGGCAGATAATTAAGTTATGAGAGTGAAGCCCTTGTGATGGGACCAGTGCCTTTACTAAAGAGCCCAAAAGAGCTGCCTTCCCCTTCTACCTTGTGAAGACAGAGAGTATATCTATGTAATTGAATACTAATTAAAAATAAAATAATAAATTTCTATACAGCAAAAAAATCAAAATATTTGTAAAGCACACTGATTAAAATAATAAAAAAGAAAAATAATATATACAATCGAAATAAATTCATCTGGACTCTAAACAAGTAAAACTAATTTATGGTGTTATAAACCAGTAGTGATTAACCATTGGAAGCAGGCATCAGTGAACTTTTGAGTGGATGGAAATGTACTATGTCTTGGTTGGGATTTGGGTTAGATGGGTTGCACACATTTGTCAAAATTCTTTAAATCATATATTTAATACCTATGCATTCATTCTTTTTAAATTTTACTTCAATAAAAAAAACTTGTAAAAAATAACCTTCTATCTTTGAAAAGTAACCTATACTGTTAATCTTTACCTTTTCATTACTAACTAAAGTGTTTGATAACATATTGACTTTTCTTGACCAGAAATGTATAGTTGTATTTTTCTTTTAAACTATATAATAGCTCTGAGAATGCTTGAGTTTTTTCTTTTAAATGCAAATAACTCTAAATTCATAACAAAATGAAATAACAAATCTTTACCTAATTGCAATCAACTTGTTTCATTTATGCACAGACTTCAGAGATACATCATAAAGTCAAATAATTCTAAAAAATATACTTTAACATAACATGAATTTCATACTACAAAATTATTAAATTATTCAAAAACTATTTCAGACTTCAAAATGATTTTTTTACAGTAAACAGGAATGCTTAATTCAAATAACTATTTATCATATATAATATCTTCTGAATATCTGAATACCTCAGTCTACATACCATATTTAGCTTATTTCCTATTTCTGTAATGTTATTAACTTTTACAAGTTTTTTAAATAAAATAACACTGTATGTAGATATAAAATGACAAGCAAGTAACTAGCTGTTTTCTTTCAATGTTGTTTCAAAAATGGCTTTTTTTCAGATATCCAATAACCAAAACACAATATACTTGTTTTTAGAATTTTGAGCAAACTGAAATATTTCATTAGCTCAAATTAGTCAATCTCATGTGTTCATTTTATAATAGTAAAATAAATGAAAAATTACTCAGATTATAATTCATTTTATAAGTTGAGTGTTTTGTTTGCAGAAATACAAACAGATATGTGTACATACATATACATATGCTTATACATGCATATGTGGATACCCACATCACAAACAATATACATATGTCTGTATATACACATGTTAATATGTAAGTGACATTATCTTGAAAGAAATTTTCTTTCTGACAGAAATCGGTTGGATGATAGTTCTTAGTTATTAAAAAAAAAAGTAAATTTACTAAGAACCTAATTTTTACTAAACAGCAGTTTTTATATTTGGAAAAGGCTGATCCTCTTGGAAAAACTTATATTTGCAGAAGAAGAAATGGAGATTTATGTAAAGTTCTAAGACTTAAAAGGCCAGTATTCAACAGTGAACATGTAGCAATGAAGAAAGCTCCAATGGCCTCCTGTGCACTCCACTTCCTGAACTCTTAACTTGTGTATCAAACTGCCTGCAGAATGTCTAGGAAGCATCTCTCTCAATACATTCCATACTGAATTCCTGATCTTCTTTTCACACACGTTTTATTCACTGCTTTCCCCATCTCAGTTGTTGCTGATTTCATTTTCTTAGTTGCTTTAGTTTTGCTTAGGCCAAACTTATTGGAGTCCATTTTTACTTTTTTTCCAAGTCTAAAATCTCATCTATCAGAAAATCATACATGTAAACATCCCACTGTTCCCATTCTGGTCCAAGGTACCCACACTTTTGGCCTGGATTATCTCTGAACAGAACTATAGTTTAAGCTCAAAGAGCAGACATACTTATTCTGATTTTTACTCTGCTTTTACATGTTCTGTGGTTCCCTATTTAACTCAGAATAATAGCCAAACTTCTTACAAAAGCATATGCAGGTTTCCTTGGTTTAATCCCAGTTGTGTCGGTGGTTGCAATACTCAATGCCTTCTTGCTCATTATGCTCAGAGATACTGGCCTCTTGGTGTTCGTTTCAAGGATCAGGTATACTTTTGTCTTAGAGCATTTGTTCAAGCTCTCTCTAGTCCACGGACTAGTCTATACCAGATATTTCCTTGTTAGCTATATCACCTACCTCTAGTTTGGGAAGAGATATCATTGTTTTAAGATTATGCTTGTCACCCTATAAGGGCAGTTTGCTGCTTTCTCATGCACCCTTCTACATGCAAACATTTCCAATCTCTTTTACTCTGCTGTACTTGTTTTCTTCTTTATACACCACTTATTACTGTCTCACATACACTATAATGTACTTATTAATTATATTAATTTTTTATTTTTGCCTCTTCTTATAAAAAGATGAGATCCCTGAGGGGAGGAAGTTTGACTGCTTTATTCACTAATGTATCCCAAATGCCCTGAGCATTCCAAATATATAGCACGTACTCAAAAAATATTTGCTGAAAACATAAGTGAATTACCAAGCTGCCAAAGGTCTCAGACAATTTAGTAGAAAATATTAAAAGAAATTTACCAGATTTTCTGACAATAAGGCATAAAAATATTACATTTTTAAAACTGAATTTAAGATATGATTATGTCTTTAAAAGTGAAGAAGATCATTTATATACTCACACTCAAATTATAGCAATTATTCTGCATGTCAACAATTGTAGCTAAAAGACTAACAGTCCCTTTTGCATTGCAGAGTTTCATTAATTCTTACAGGCAATATTTGAACATGTAGCCCTGTGACTCTCCTGTAACTTATTCTTCACTTCAAATCTAAATCTTGTATTAAGGCCACAGAATGCAAGCAACTAAAATGTCCATAGGAATTTTTAATGCATCAGTAGCCGGTAGATAGTCAAATAATCACTGCTTCCAAAAGAGTAAGAAGGCATAATATAAATATTACAATCCAGTGAGTTTTGTTTTTTCTTTGGCATGTTTTTGGGAATGTAAAGAGACAATACATAGACACATTTAATATTAATGTTCTCTCTCTCTTTCTATCTAACTACCTATCTACTATCATTTACAAGTGAAATGCATGTTAATTAATTCTACAAATAATTATTGAACACTGGCTACATGGAAGACACTGTGTGCTGTTCTTAATGGAAAAGAAATCATAAATCTTATTCTCAAGAAGTTTACCGTCTAATGTTGAACATATATGCATAAGAATTGTTCCTTACTTTAAAATTCAATTGATCGCTATGATCTAGCTATATTAGCTAGCTATTTTTCAGATATCTCTCTCATTTTGTTTGGCAGCCACAACGGAAAATTAACCAGCTTGCCTGTTTCCAGGTATCTCAATCTTCTGCAAAAACATCGTAGTCATCTTTGTGAAATAGAAGTATGATTTTGCTACTTAATATTTGGTAACACAAATTATAATTTTATTACAAAAAATTATAGATACAATTATAGCAATCTGTGGTGTTTTGTACATATACAAGAATGGAGAAAAATACTTTTGTAAGAAAAGTTTGCTGCATGACTAAAATATCAGCATAGAGTTCTCAGTGATGAGCAGAGTCAGTAAGACTAGGTAAAAATGGTGGTGGGGTTGAGGATGTCAGTTCCACAGAGAGGATATAAATTTATCAAGAATGTGATGACAAGAAAAAGCATGAAATAGAATAGGAACATCAAGCTCTGTTAAATGAGGATAGAAGATATTTAAGGCAAGGAATTGTAGAAAACTCTTGTGACAATTTGAAGATTAAAAAGCCAGTTTGAAATCTTAGATTGTCTAAGCAGTGAAAATTTTGTGGTCCATCTCCCTAGGTAACTGAAATGTTTAAAAGATTTTTAAGCCATAAAATAAATGTTTAAAAGTTCAACAAATCATATACTATTTTTATAATAACACATTTGAAGATTTTTTCATAGGTAAAACTTTTTATTCTTAAAAATGATATTTCTTTTGAAATTCTTGTGTCTTTAACATATGAGTAGCCTGATTTAATTGAAAACTGAAACCAGAGTATTAAAGAAATTGTATGCCATGTTGAAAGTTTGCCATAGTTCTGTGGCTAATGGAAAACTATTGGCAGGTTTTAAAATATTGAATAGCATAATCATACTTGTATTTCATAAAGATGACTTTGCTGTCTGTGCAGAAGATTTAGATACCTGGAAATAGACAAGCAGGTTAATTTTCTGTTGTGGCTGCCAAAGTAAGATGGATGAAATGCCCGAAAAATAGTTTGATAGTTAATATATTTAGGTCATAGTGATGAGTTGGATTTTAAAGAGAAGAGAAAGAAGTAGAATTTCTAGTTTGAATGATGTAATAATTACTGGGGTCACTAACTAATATTGTGTTGTCATGGAAGTGGTAATGATGATAATTTCCATATTACAAATATTGCAATTGAAGTGCTTGTAGGTATATGCTATTGGTATTGATTTAGGAGTTATAAGCAAATAAATTACTGTAGAAGTCTAGCAGTAAGTGAAAGTAGTCAGAGAGATGAGAAACACTGAAGTGCAATAAGAACAGAAGAAAAACAAGCTTTTATAATAACATTGGGTAGGTTGTTGACAAGCTCATTGAGCTTTGAAAAGTCATCTATACTTAATATTCATAACACTAATGTGAGTTATATATAACACTTTGCTATTATTATTGTTTAGAAATCTAGTCAAATTACTTACTAAAATTGAAAGATAGCTCTGACAGGATCAATGTCTAGGTCTTATTTCTAAAGTAGTACTTATTGCCTTCTGGAACCTAAAATAGCAGTTTCTAGTAATTCTAACTTTCCTTTATAAATCTTGCTAAATTCATTTTTTTGTGTTACAATGGTACATTAGAATAATATTGTCTACATAAAATTTTGTTTCCCCAAGTTATTTGACAAATATATTTAATTTGGTCCCTCTAAGAATCTAGAGATATATGATCTGAATAATAATACAATGATAAAGATTAATAAGTGAATAAATATATGATCAAGAGTTTCTATTCAACTACAAGGACATAACCACCGCATTCTGTACTAGTCCATATGTCTGTCAAATTTTTGAATAAGGACAATCACCCTCACCAAAATTTCAGCACACACAATGGAAAAGGACAGAACATAATTTGTATTTCAGAATCAAAATACTTTAAAATTTTATTAGCATAATAAAATTACTGGCTAAACTGAGTAAGCAAAAAACATAAATTAAAACTTAGATAAAGGAAATCATTTATAAAATTAAGAAGAGGCAAATTATAAATTATCAACAATGTCATCACAAAACCAAGTGGTTTTAATCTGTTTCTAAAATCAAGTTGAGCCAAGAAAAAATAATTTCTAGGATAAAGAATATGATAATGCTCTTCCCTTTTCCATTCAGCCTACAAATTTGTACTGAATTGATGGTCTAACAATGTTTAGAAACCATATCATATGGTTAAGAAACAGAGCTTAGAATCAGAAAGATACAGTTTGTATTTAGACTCCAAAATTTTTACTATTTGGCAAGTACTTATCCTTTCTGTGTCTCAGTTTTCTCATAAGAAACATTCTGTAAAAATCAACTCATACAATTTAAGAAAGTAATATAATTAACACAGTGCATTTTATATGATAAAAGATAAATAAATGTTATAAGCTGCATTCAGAGATGTGTACTGATGATTTATCACAGAAGTAAAGAACCAAGTACCACATATTCTCACTCATAAGTAGACCCTGAACATTTACCATAATACTATAACAAAGGGATTGGCAGTAGTAGGAAACTTCTGGGGTTGAGCGGGGCAGGGTGCACATAACATCAGTAAGCACTCTTGATCTCAAAACAGGTGAAGTGGGGACCAAAGAGAGGCCCAAACTTTACCTGTACAAGGATCACTTACGTACCTAATCCCGAATTGTACCCCACACCTTAAAAATAACACACAAACAGCAACAACGACAAAAAGATGTGTACTGAAAAAAATTTCATTCAGGGTATGCATGTTATGGTGGTGAATGATGTGAAAAAAAAATCATATAATAGGTTGTATTTATATGGCAAATATATTAAAATATTTAGATGAGAATTGGTAACTTTCTTTAAAGACCAAAAGGGTTTCATTTGCAAAATAGAGTAGCACTATTTTTGGTACCTCCTAAAAATAAGCTAGAGCAACAAAATTACAGGAAGATTCATGGTAGCTTTTATTAAAGAAAAATAAAATCTGTATCTATATCTATGTATCTAGCAATCAGATTAATTCAAAAGTAGACAGATATCCTAAATGATAGAGAAGTTCCTGTTCCCAGTAGATTTAAGAGTGAGGTTCAAAATATGAACTATCAAGATTCTTACAAAACTCATTTTAACTAATTGATATCACTTCTCTATTTAACTAGCAGTTTCTGTAACTCACAGGGTAAAGGCCAATCTTGCTACTAGTGGTATAAGTTTGCTAGAGTTGCCATAGCAAAATATCACAGACTGGGTGGCTTTAATATCAAATATTTATCTTCTCACAGTTTTGGAGATTGGAAATCAGAGATTAAAGTACAAACAGGTTTAGTTTTATTATGGGACTTCATTCTTTGGTTTGCAAATGGTTGCTTTGTCATTGCATCCTCACATAGTTTTTCCTGTGTCTGTGTCATGTGTGGCTTAATCTTCTTTTCTCATTAGAATATCAATCAAAATTGATGAAAGTCCAAGATTTTGTCTTAATTACCTCTTCAAAAACTGTGTCTTTAAATACAGCTACATTCTGAGTTACTGAAGGTTAAGATGTCAATATGTAAATTTTGGAGGGACACAATTCATTGCATGACACTCAAATACTATTACTTTATAATCCTTCTCAGTGTCCAATCTTATGCCTTATTATTCTTGTCACACTCCTTGTCCCAACTGTAATGGGCCAGGCAGAGAGGGCATCCTTCCCATCTATCCCTGTGGTTGAGCTGATCTGCCCTCCCCTGCTTCTCACTCTGGTTCTACTTCAGCCTGACTAGAAAGAGTCCTTAGGCTCAGGTTTGTAAGACTAACCTTGAAAGTGAAGAAAGCCACTCAGAAACACTGGAGAAATTAATCTAAAGTCCTATTACAAGGATAACACCTTTTCTTCTTCTACTAAAAACTCTACTGTCTATTATGACTTCCTGTGGAAGAAAAGGTTCTGTGAAGTCAATTTTTTTCCTCAGTCATCATCAGAATTCACTATGTAGAGATTGTTATGAGGTAGATACATTTCTCCAGACTCTTCTAAAATTTCTAGTGTGACACAGTTATTATAATTTTGTGAAAACAATCGTGTAAATAAATCAGCATTCCCAAATTTTGATAATGAATATTTTGTTTAAACTGAAAATAATGATTTACCATTTTCCCTTCTTTTCTTAATTATTTGGGCATCTTAAAATAGAGCTTGCTTACTTTTCTTTCTTATCTATTAGTTACAAAAAAGCTCAGCAAGGAGGTTTTAAGACTGAAAGTCATTCTCATTATATAATATACTTATACAAAGTTGCATATTATCCTTTACCTAATATTATGGTCATTTATGCTGAATTTACAGTTTCTTTAAATGTTTATAAGTTGATATAAGCAAGTTACAAATCAGACATTAAGAGAGATAATACTAAATATTGTGTATTCTAAGGCAGATTTTTAAAAAAAACTTTTTATTTTAAATATGTGGGGTACAATTCAGGGTTAGTTATACAAATGTTCATTATGCAGGTACTCTTGTTGGTGAGGTGTGCCTCCCCCTTCCCTGGTAGTTTCCCACTCTGCCAATCCCTTTCTTATAGTCTCACAATAGTTGTTCAAGGTCCACTTATGAGTGAGAACATGTGATACTCGATTCTTTGTTTCTGTGATAGATCACTCAGTATTATAGACTCTAAGTCCATCCAAGTTGCTG
>CAUYQG010178990.1:0-27269 GCA_963574415.1 Tarsius wallacei | reverse complement strand
AGAGGAAGTCAAGTTATCCCTCTTTGCTGATGATATGATCCTATACCTTGAAAAGCCAAGAGAATCTGTCAAAAACCTGCTGACACTGATAAAGGACTTTGGCAAAGTTTCAGAGTAAAAAATAAACGTGCAAAAGTCAATTGCATTTCTATGTAACAACAACAAGCAGGCAGAAATCCAAATAAAAAGCACAATCCCAGCCACAAAAAAAATGAAGTAACTCAGCATCTTCCTAACCAGAGAAGTGAAAGACCTTTACCATGAGAATTACAAAACACTGCTCATAGAAAATCAAGAAGACACAAACAAATGGAAAAATATACCATGCTCATGGATAGGAAGAATCAACATTGTTAAGATGTCCATTCTACCAAAGGCAATCTATAGATTCAACGCAATACCCATTAGGTTACCAACATCATTCTTCTCAGATCTGGAATCGACAATACAGAAGTTCATATGGAAACATAATGACCTCGAATAGCCAAAACAATCCTTAGCAAGAGAAACAAAGCAGGAGGTATCACACTTTCAGACTTCAAACTCTACTATAAAGCTACAGTAATCAAAACAGTTTGGTATTGGTATAAAAACAGGCACGTAGACCAATGGAGCAGGATAGAGATTCCGGAAGCAATGCCTCAATTCCTCAACCAACTCATCTTTGACAAAGCCTCCAACAAAAACTACTGGGGAGAGGAAAACCTATTCAGTAAATGGTGCTGGGAAAACTGGCTGACCACCTGCAGAAGACTGAAACGGGACCCCTACCTATCACCATACACAAAAATTAACTCTAAATGGATCAAAGATCTAAACGTAAAACCTCAAACTATAAGAACCTTAGAAAACGCAGGAGACACCCTTATGGAAATTGGAACTGGCAACAAATTTCTATCCAGAACCCTAAAGGCCAATACCTTAAGAAATAAGACAGACAAGTGGGACCTCATCAAATTAATGAGCTTCTGCAAGGCAAAAGAAACCATCAAGAGAGCAGGGAGACACCCCACAGAATGGGAAAAAATATTTGTCAATTGTATATCTGACAAAGGCCTAACAACTAGTATCTACATGGAACTCAAACACGCCAAAAGGAAAAACACAAACAGCCCCTTTATAAAGTTGGCAAAAGACATGAATAGACACTTCCCAAAAGAAGATATACGGGCAGCCAACAGACACATGAAAAAGTGCTCAGCCTCACTTGTCATCAGAGAAATGCAAATCAAAACCACATTAAGATATCACCTAAACCCTGTAAGAATGGCCATTATTAATAAAACAAACAATGACAGATTCTGGCGAGGATGTGGAGAAAAAGGAAGACTTCTACACTGCTGGTGGGAATGCAGACTAATGCAACCTCTTTGGAAGACAGTGTGGTGATTTCTAAAAGAACTAGAAATTGACCTTCCATATGACCTAGCAATTCCCCTATCAGGATATACCCGGAGGAACTCAAATCATTCTATGACAAAGATACCTGCACACGTATGTTTGTTGCTGTTCTATTCACAATAGCAAAGACATGGAATCAACCGTGTTGCCCATCGAACCTGGACTGGATAAAAACAATGTGGTATATATTCACAATGAAATATTATGCAGCCATAAAGGAGGACAAATATATGGACTTTGCAGCAACTTGGATGGATTTGAAGCTGATCATACTCAGTGATTTATCACAGAAACAAAGAACTGAGTTCCATATGTTCTCTCTCAAAAATGGACCTTGAACAATTATAATGCTATAAGAATGTGATTGGCAGTAGTGGAAAACAGTCAGGGGAGAGGGAGTGGGATTGGCAGTTGAGGGAAACTGCTAGGGGAGGGAGGGCCATACCTCATCAACAGGGGTACCTGTATGATTAATGTTTATATACCTAGCCCTGAATTGTTCCCCACATCTCTATAATAAATTAATTAATTAATTAAAAAATCACAAGGAAGAGAAAATATATTTACTACTCATTAAGTGCAAATGGATCATTATAAAGGTCTTCATTTTCAGCTTCATGAATTAAGTTGAGGAGAAGGAATTAGAAGAGGAGAGGTTGTTCTTGCCGTCTCAAGTGTGGCAGGGGTGGACGAGGTGGAAAAAGTGGAAGGTGAGGTAAGATAGGCAGGTACACTTGGTGTAACTTTTATTGAAAACAAAAATTCACATATAAGTGGACTACACCATTCAAACCCATGTTGCTCAAGGGTCAACTGTAATGATAATCTACTTTGTGCCAGGATTTATTTTCTAGGTACAGGCTGTATGAAAATGCATGCAGCAGTTCTTATATTCTTTTGGGAGGTAATATACTATCCTACTAATTCTTCTTGAATGTCCCTTTGTGTAGCCATACTATATCCATCCTTCTGTTTAGACCCATATATTGCTTGGAAGGCAAAATAATATAAATACATGTTTAGGTATTAATCTGTCATTTAGGGTTTAACCTTAGAGAAGTCAGGTTAGGAATTTCCAGGGATCTTAGGAAATCAATTTTGCCCTCTCCTAAAGAATTTATATGTGTTATTTTCGAAACTGGGACCCAATTAATTCCAGAACTCTGATGGCTATCCACAAATTGCATGGAAAAACTGGTGAAAGTTGGCAACCTGGTTTCCTACAATTTTCATAAAAGCTTCCTTGGGATCCTTCCCTGGTTACAAAAAAATGAGTCAAACTTTTACTGTATTAAATGCTGTTTCTCAATTTAAAAAACAGTCAATTGCCTTGGGTTTTCCTAATATGTCTCTTGATCTTATGAGTTAAGTGGAAAGGTCACTGATACATTTCTGAAACACTGGCCATAATTATGGCAGAAGGATATAGGTTCTCTGGAATATATCTCAAGAGCAGGATATTTTATATGGCCCCTCCACCTGGGTGCATGATAATTTTATTTCTAGCTATTGTCAGCAGTAAAATGGTCCATTTGCATATCGACTTTCCATTTTTGTCTCCATCTTCAAAGGTGTTACCCCTTCAAAGCCTGGGCATAAGTATGCGTAGATTGCATTCTGAGACAAGGAAATTGGGGTTCAATTAGAGCAGGCACTACTTCTGTCCTGGAAAAGCAAGCCCTGATTAGATCCAGATGCTCAATAGCTTTCTCAATCAGGGTAGAACATGTTTTGACTCTAGGCTGAGACTCTAGAAGATGCTTGGAAAAAATGCCTGGAACCCTGTAAGATGCCATGAAAACATAAAACACCCACTAGAAAAAAATTGACACACTCTTTGCTGAATAAATAAATCTAAGAACTACATCAATCATTTTATAAATTTTATTTCTAAAGCTAGAAGAGTGAATTTGCACATTTTTAATATGCTGATATATTTAGCCTCAAACAGTTTTTACCCATGTATACAATTTTGTAATTATTGATACAGAAAATATGTATGTTATGGCTACTGTTTACTTGATTTAAAGATAAACTCATTCAAACAGTGTTGAAGAAAAATTGAAAATATATTACAAAGATACAAGGAAATCTCCATAGATTCCAGGGAGGACAAAAGACATCTGACAGTATGTAGCTTATTCTTATTTTTTCTTTTTTGGTGTCCCATAATATCTCGTGTCTTTTTTCTTCTAGGTGTCTAATTTGATTTTCTCTTTTTCTAAACTGACTGTCTCTCCTTTGTCATGTACTTGGGATACAAACAAAACAAAACAAGAACAAAGAAAAACACAGTTGTGTCCCTTTACTTGTCTTCATAGCTGCAACACTTCTGATCAACTGACCAGTGCCCCTGTATATGAATTTCCAATTCTTAGTCTAGAGAACCTGATTGACTTAGCTTAGCCAATTAATTAACTTTCCACAATCAGATATGACCTTATCACTAATATTCAGAGACTAAGCATTTTTCCTAGGTCACTATAATTCACGAACTTAGTCCCCTCTAAAGTATTCTCAAGGGACAGCAACCTAAGAGTTCTGTTTCTTTGAACTTATAATCGTCATATACAGTAATTTTAATTTTAGTATATCTTTTTACTGTCTGAATTTAAACAAATTATGGTAATTCTAAACAAAAAAATAAGTTTTTAAAAATTTAAAGTCTGTTAAGAGTTAATTATAATGCATTATTCTGAGAAAGTTGTTTCCCTATTAAAGTGAAGCATTTTGCTATTATCTGTCATCTCATCACTTACTTTGTGAATACTTTTAAGACTGAATTATAAAATCTCAGTTCAATGTATTTTGTCTAAAGTTTTTCTTTTAACTGCTTATCAGCTTTGTCTTTTATGAATTTTAACTTTTGATCAAATAGTTTTAAGTTGACAAATGATATTTGGTTCATTGAAACCAGTCAGGCAGTCAAAGAGGATCTTGAAGAAACACTTATTTCATTGCCTACAGATTAGACTGATAAATACATCTATCTTTTATCCTATTACTATATTTAGTAATTTTCTCTTTCCTCTGTCTTTTTCAACTGAAGTCCAATCTGCATACTTCAGCGATAGTTATTTTATAACAAAAATTTTCTTATAAAAATTTTTAAAAACCACTATTTTGCTTAAAGGATAAAACTCAACGACATTCTCAGTCTGGCACCAAGACACTTAAAGACTATTTTCAAACTAATTTTCTAAACTTCTCTCCTTTCATTCCTATTCTGGTGACTATAACATAACCAAAACTGTTATTTTCAAAACACTCGATGCTATTTTATAATCTTCCTGAGATAGTCTTCCTTCTAACCTACTCCATCTGGTGAACACCCTCTCTCCCACCTCCTTACCTATCAGGGCTTAGCTAAGATGTCATTTCTTTGAGAAGCTTTTACTGATAGCCTTAGGCAGAGTTATTCACCTCCCAATTAAAGCATCAGTAATTGTATATTATAATTAGTTGGTTGTATGCCTGGAACTCCCACTAAATTGTGATTTTCCTAGAGGGAAGTGACCTGGTTGAAAGCATTTCATCTCCAGCATCTAGTACAATGTGCACATGTACTCAGTAAATGTTAACCTAAATGTATGCATAAATGGATAAACAAACATAGTGAATGAATAGATATATGAATGATTATATGAATTAATGGTTTTATTAAAGATCATTAAGTGTGCTTTGTCAAGTAACTTGAATTTTTTAGAGAGTTCTAAATTATAATTGGTAAAGAGGTTATTATGTTATTCTTACTGCTATTCTTACACTATGGGACTCGATGTATTAATATTTTTTCAGTAAAGTTATTTGGTCAAGACTTTCCATTTCTTTGTTGATCTCCTATTTAACTATTAAGTTTGTTGTTTTTTCTTTCTTAGGCATAATTGAAAGAAGACTGTATTCCTTTATTTCAACCATGTGTCATAAACCAGTGTTTGTAATAATAGCATGATTTTATACATTTCTTACTCTTAAGAATCAGGAATAATGTTTTTCTAAGCTTTGGCTCCCTCCCCTACCTTGAGGAGGTGAATCTCCTCTCTCTTCTCTCTCCCTAATTTACTTTCTAAATACACTAAATTTTATAATCTAAAAAAAAATTAAGACATAGTTTTGTTTACTTTTTTTCCCCAAAATTAAGACTTCTCAGATTTCTTTTAATATCCTAAATTGATTCCCTGATGACTTACATGATAAAGAGTACAACTTACCACATTCTCAAAATCATCAAGAAAATAATTATTACATGTTTGTGTGTCCAAGAAAATTTACCTATATATCTTCATTTTAGCATATTCTAAAATCAATGACTTGGGGTGGCATAGGCTAGTGGCCTTTGCAATGCTTCAAGCCACAATGTAGTTCATTATTAATGTCATTCATTTAGCCAGTTGGATAGTTTTGTAATGTGCACAGGTCATCATAATGGACCAATGACCTAATCAGTTCATTCATTTCAGTGTGACCATTGTTTCTGAAGATGTTATTTTCATTGCAAAGTCGCCTACAATATCTCTAATTACAACCAAGAATAACCATGGAACAGTCATAATTCTATGTATATTTCATCAATTGCCAACCTCTTTTTATTCAGCTTCTAGTTTTTATAGGAATCTGCTAATCTTGACTAACAGAACTTTTAAGATATTCAAGGAATTGTTCACATTTTGTCTTCCTGCCCTGACTGAATTTCTGTGCCAGAATTTTAATGAAAAAAAATTACGCACCATTCTCCATTCCAGATATGTAAACAAAGATGGTTGGTAATAAAAGGTCAATCCTGACATCAGATATTTTTCATAAGTGGGTGGGGGGCGATCAGCAGTAGCGGGAAACTTTCAGGGGAGGGGGTGTGGAATTGGCAGTTGAGGGAAACTGCTAGGGGAGGGAGGGTTATACCTCATCAACAAGGGTACCTGCATAATCAATGTTTGTATATCTAACCCTGAATTGTACCCCACATCTTTATAATAAAAACAAACAAACAAAAAGTTAGTTGGAAAAATGGAACACCAAATAATCATGATATTCTTATAAGGGAGTATAAAAGAGTGGCCTGTAAGACAATGCAGAAAAGAGTTTTAGTTCTGAATAATAGAGCAGTCTTTATGCATAAGTTGCAGAGAGTAACTATATTTATTACGCACCTATGATGTGCCAGTCATGGAAAGAACACTGTATAAACAAGTGTATAATTATTCTTAACCATCCTGTAAGGCAGGAATTATTATGGTCACTTTCTAGATAAGAAGACAGATTCAGAGAGGGTAAGAGATCCATTCCAGATCACACAATGTAGAATACAGAACTGGATTTGAATTCATATTGTAGGGTTTCTAAACCATCAAAGCTATGAAGGACAAGCCTCCAAAGAGGGGCAAGATTTCAATTAGCAGAGATAGCAGCAGGGAAAAAAAAGATGCTGATGCATTCAGATGTGTTTCTAATTGTCTGGAGGCTTTTCTCTCCCTTGACTTTTTTGGATGCAGAACGGCATAGAAACTTTGAGCATGAGGTTGGAAGTCATATCAACTAAGCTCAAACCTTGGTTTCTTTACATTCTAATATTTGAATTCTAGTCATTACTTAAGTGCTCAGAGCCTCCAGTGCCATGTAGATAAAATGACACTAGAGTGGTAATGAAGATTAAATGAAATGTTAGCACAGTGGCTGCAAAATGGTAACTGCTTAACAAGTTATTAGTATTGTTATTAATCTATGGGTTTGAAATTTTTAAGTATAGTGATCAGAGTTGCATGACCATGAAATATGACTGGGCCTTGATTTCCTCTGACAAATCTTTCATCACTGATCTGTATAGTCAGAGCACACACAATTCATTGAAATACAGTGTCACTTCTAGTTCACTTTCAAGAAACACTTGCTACAGTAGGTTTTTCTTTTCTCCTAAATATACAAAAATAGAAAATAAAATGAGAAAAGTGTAGAAAATGTGCTTAGTCCTATCATCACATGAGTGCTCTGTAGACATGTCAACTGATCACAAATTAATTATTTTAAAGTGGAAAAAGAAGTAGAGTCTGTTTTTGAAGAGCCTAAATACATAAGCTGTGAGCTACAAGCCAAGAAAATAAATAAAAATCTACACACCATAGATTACATCCATGTCTTGTATTTATATGTAGAGATGAGCGTAACTAGGGAGACAAAAATGTGGCAAAATAATTTTTTGTAGAGGAGACACTTGAAGTGAATCAATATAGTTAAAAAATAATGGCACATTAATATCAGCTTAATATTCAGTGTAGTTAAATTGCCAAATTATTTTGTTGCATAAATTGCAATTTTTTCTTTCCTTATATTTTTCCTGTATAGTTTTTATAGGAAGCATGCCATTTAATGTCATAGCTCATACACTTATAACATCCTGAGTTAATGCCAGCAACTTGAAAAACTCAGTGTGTGTGTGTGCGCGTGTGTGTGTGTACATATATGCATATTCAGGATATGTGTAAACTGAGGCTTTGGACTTGGTGCCTCTAATCAGGATTGTGAAACAACTTTAACTGAGGCTGCCCTTCCAGGCACTTTGCCTTAATTATCCACTCCCTATATAAATCACGGCTTTCTGCCTGTCATTTTTCAAGGCCCTGCTGTGAATCCAAACCAGGTGACTATGTGGATATGTTGGAAAGCAAAGTGACAGAACACACCTGAGCTTCCATTTTGCTCAGGGCAGTGATTATTAATGTGAGAAATCCGGAGTGATGTGAAGTGGCCAGAGTTTCAGCAGAATTTATTGCTTACAGCTTTGGGGGTCCCCTGGCCTTTACCAGCTGTTCCACACCTGGATGTGGAGAACAGAAACATCCCTCTTCAATTTATCTTTTCAGGACTTGTTGCTTATGGGACTCAGATGCCAGGTGACAGGGCTGGGAAGCAGTGGTGAGAGTCTCCACCTGTGTAACCCCAAATTCCCCAAAGGGCCCTTGTTCTGACTCTGGTATAGACACCAGCTTTTAATGGTGCATAAGCTTCAAGTCTGGGGGAAAAGTGAACTTCTTGGCAAACTCATTTTTCTAGTGCATTATATTTAGTCTAATCTGGGACAAACTGATTAAGTGAGCAGGATATGGTAGCCTCCTGAAGGGTTCAAGGACTCTGCCTTCCATGGTGTGTGAATGCAGTAAGCTTTTCTTTTTTGAAGGTCTTTTGCGGAGTTTCTGGAGCCCCAGGGGAGGTCCTTATGTCCTGAAACACTGTGACCCTCATGACTTTTGTATTCTTCAAATTGTTACACTGACTGGCTTATATTAGGCACTAAGGAAAGGTTGTTCACAGAATGAATGGATGAACACAACATCAGATTTCTAATCTAAATAGCCTTGTATTTCAGTGATTAACAGCACACACTTTGGAGGGAACCTAGCCTCTAAGCATGGTTCTGCTACTTATTAGCTTGTGACCAAAGGCCAATCCTTTAAACTTTCTAAGCCTTAGTTTCTTCATCTGTAAAGTGGGGATGATAATAGTTACCTCATACAGTTGTTTGGAGGATTGAATGAGAAATTGTATGTACAGTAGCGTAGACTCCATCTCCCTCCCTTCCTGGTACCTGACAATTACCAAATTAAAGCAAATCAGAGCAGCAAAGGAGACCACTTTTTCTTAAGAGGATACAGAAATAACGCTAGTTGGAGACTAATCTTGGCCATATTAAATGTGTTTTTTCTTTTTCAGAGAATAAACTGGTAACCATTCTATGTTGTGGGTTCTTCCCACTTTTCTCTATCACTCTCAGGATCTAGAGCCCCAATCAGAGGGGAATGTCACAGAAATGAATCTTATTGAGGATCCCAAAGACAAAAGCTTTTAGGAATCCCTTAAGCAATAACTATGTGGATATGATTCTTCCTTTGGTCAGAAGTTAAATAAAATCTATTAAATTTTATATTTGAAGGAAAATGATGCAGCATCTTTATAATGCAGAGAAAATGCAGTGCCACAAATAAAGAAGATTTGACTTTTGGGGACATAAAGAATCAGAAGCCATCTCTGATGCCTGGTTGTTCTTGCAAAATTTGGATTATGCTCAGGTAGCTCTACCAAGGGAAGAGCTCACAGCAGCTGAGATGACAGACACACATCCCAGTATTCACTCTTGCTGTTACACATGCTGGTGTCTGTTATAAATTTCTTCTTCACCTCCCTGAAGGAGAAGGATGCAGCACTTCTCAGAAACACACGGAGCTGAGATGATAGCCACTTGCCATCTCCTGGCATTAATGGGTTCTTTGGAACACTGGTACTCTTCCATGGGGCATGAAATCTCTCCTTTTCTAACTACAAAATCTTGGGAAGCATTATGTATATAAGTAACATTCGGGCAAACATTTGTTTTATTCTCTTTTTATGGGTTGCATTCTCTGAGGAAAGACCCATATGCTTAGACAGAATATAACAAGTTCTAAATTCTGCTACCAGAACTAAGAAGTTAATCTTCAACCAGTGTATTACAGTGACTGACAACTTGTGCTGTCAGCTTAGCCTAAGGAGTGGATACCCATTGGCATGTGGAGGAACAATAGAGAGAGGAATATAACACAGCAGCACAAAAGACCCTGAATTAGGAGAAGAGGAGATTGTCCAAGGAAGGTGGGGGAAGAAGGGATTTAGCATTGACTAAAAGAAAGTGTAGGGAAGCCATTTTGGAATTTTTTTCCACTGTGGACTCTATATGGCTAGAATATACCACCTAAACTCCTGCAAAACTGACATTTTGTGTAATATTTCTTCCTTCATCTTTTCTCTTTCTTTTCTTCTCATCCCCCCTCTATCTCTTTCAGTAATGCATGCCCACACAAACACACACTCAAAACACAGCCATACACAAAAGTGGATGCAATCAATCAATAATGACTGTTTCAATAGGAGACCTTGAATCCTTGAAAAAGCAGTGCATTCTGCTGGTGCTAATGGCCTCAACCTGCTCTCTGGCTAAGCAAGGCAATGCTTGACACAAGCTAAGTTCAGTAAGGAACAACTTTTCTGGACATCTCAGCCAGCTGGAAGGCTTTTTGTCCTTATAATTGATTTTAAGCACCATTGCTTCTTACTGGCAACACAATTGCTCCCTGCTGAAACACATGAAAAGAAAATCATACATCTAATCACTTTTATTCAGGGCATTGCCTCTCCTTATCTCAACTGTGAATATGTAGCCTGGAGAGAGATCGTGTAAAGGGTTGGGAGGGGTGACCTGGAGTCTTCTCAATGTACTCAGTTGCCCAGCATTTTTTTAAATCTAATAAAATGATGACTTAGACATGACATCAATAACTCATTTCTTAGATTTGGTTTATGTGGCATTGGAAAGGCCCATTTTTGCCACTTAATGATGAAGACAAAGAGATTTGACTGAAATTTAGCTCCTCTTGTAGATAAGGCAAGAAGTTAGCTATCTACCTCCCTTCCACTACTACTTAAATCAATATTTAAAAATCAGTATCTCTTTTCATTTTTAGCATTACCATATTTGCATTTTAACAGTAACTTCCTAGTGATGCAATGATTATTCCTGAAGCAAGAAGGAAATCTGTAGGAATATGGAGAGGTCCTTTGGATATTTCAAATCCCACAAAAAGTCCTGAGTTCTCCCTCAGAGAATAGAGTCAATATTATCATCCTCTTCTTTTCATTCCCTTTAGATGATGATGAGACTAGAGACAGACTACAAATTAAACACATTTGACAACATTTTCTGATTCAAATTAAAACAAAGGTAAAATTATTACTATATTTTATGAATTCATTGAATTAGTGAAGAAATCGGCTTAACTTAAACTTATGCAAACTTTTTTTTTTCACAGAATGCCTGTTTTAGCACTGTGTAAGCTTCTAGGAGATTAAAAGCACTATTTAAGAAAAGATCCATCTTCAGGGTTGTGACTTCTGGACTGAGAATTGGACCTTGAGTATGTCAATGCTCAGTCTCAGTGTGCTTTAGTAGCATCAATCAAAAAGACAAACTGAGTAATAGAACTCAGTACACAGCAAAATGTTTCTCAGATTAAAAGAGATGTTTTTGGCCATGCTTCACTATAAACTCTGGCTCCCTCCTCAGTCTAGGGGAGGTGAATTTCCCTTTTCTCTCTCTCTAATATACTTTCTAAATACACTGTATTTTCAATCTTAAAAAAAAATGATTTTTCCCCTTGTCTCAATCTTAAAAAATAAATTTGAGACTGGAAATTTGCACTTGTGCAAAGTAAAATCAAATGTGCTATATGATCACTTATGAAATGAAAAGGTCAAGAGGGAGTCCTGATGATGGAAAGCATCTCAAATGGTGAGTGGGATGCCAATTTTACTGACAAAATATTAGAGAAGGAACAATAATATCAGATTCTGTAAACCCCCTTCATGAATAGACTCCTATCTGGTATGATGATAGAAATCCCTTCTCTATCAATTACATAAAGTAAGAAGTTCCACAAGAGCTAGGCTCATGTCTGTATTTGCTCACCTTGGTATCCCATCCCTCAGTAACTAGCAATGTGAATGAACAGAGCAATGCTCGATGAATGTTTCACTGAATGAATAAATAAACCAAAGTAGAGAGCTGCAAAAAGATCAAGATCCCTTCCCCTCATCTTTGCTGAATGTTAGACTAGAACAGTGTTTTTGTCCCTTAAATCATACTGTTTCAGCTCTCTGTGACTTTGCTCCAGCTATTTTTCTTGTAAAGATACCCTCTCTCTCCCTTTCTCTCTGTGGAGTAAAATGTTAGTTATACTCCATGATTTGACTCATATTTCAATTATTTCATGAATGTACACCCTCCCAACTGTATTAGTCAGCTATGGCTCTTTCATTTATACATGTTATTGAAATTTTGATGAGAAAAACATAATTTACCTGTATCTAATTTTTGCTAAACCAATTAGATTGGAAGCTACTTGTGATCATACACTGTATTTTTTAAAAATCCTTAAAAAATTAAATTTAAAAAAAATCCTTATCACAATACAAAGCATCTTGAAGATGACAGGACACATTTTAAGTGCTTGAATAAGCTTGTGTTGATTAGTCTTTGACATATCCTGAACCTAAAAAAAAATTTGTTCATTCATCAATTTTTGCATCTGTTTATTTATTCTTCTAGAATATGAGCACAATTTTTCTACTAGTTATTTCCAGGACCTAAGAAAGTGTTTGGCACATTCGTAGGTGTTCAACAAATATACATTATTCAAATTATTTATCAAGAATTTCAATATGGCCCCAGTGCCTATAGTTTATGGTCTACTTGGGAATACAGATAAGTAAACAGGCATTTACAGTATAATACCTTGAGTGTTGCCAAGAGGAAGTAGAAGCTACGGGAGAAGATTGGAGTGATACCTCTAAACAAGGGAAAGTAGACATCAGGGCTGCCTGAAATTAGGGCCATGATTGCTGCCATGAGACCTGAACAAACACAAAAAATTACACAATGGGAAAAGGTGATACGAGAAGTACTCTGGACAGAAGAGACAGAATGTGAAAAGGCAAGAGAAGATGATACATTTGAGGAACTAGAAACAACTCATCATGGGTGAGACAGAAAAGGGGTTGAAAGGGAGGTGTGGGAGCAATGGGAAATGGAGGTGGTAGAGATAACAGGGCCAGATTATGAAAGGACTTATGGGACTTCATCAATTTGAGCTACATCTTAAGGGCAGTGGAGAGGACACTGAAGAGTTTTAAACAACTGAAATAGATGGCTATCATTTTCTTTCCAGAAATACAGACATTGTAATTCTTCTGTAACTTCATGTAAATGTATTACCATGGAATTTTTGTATAACTGAATTTTCATATTGAAATTGAAATGCATTGTCTTCTGTGCAGATTTTTGAAAATGACTCCTTTATGTCAGTCTAAATAAAGCCCACCAAAACTACAACTCACTTATTGAGGTCTATTAAAGATATTTTTGGGAAGGCAGATTTGGGCTGGACTCTTGTCTCTTTGTTGGTCAATTCAAATGGTGCTTTTTCTTCTTCTTCTTCTTGGAAGCCCAGTGTTATAGTGTTGGCTTGTATAAGCTTTGGGCAGTGAACTCCTTTTGCTCAGTAATGGTGTTTCTGGAGAGGCAAACCAGAACCCTAAACTTGTTTCCCCAAAGCACTCTTCTCCTCCCAGCCTGCTCACCCTGATTATCTCTCAGAAGTGGGGTTTCCCAGAGTACACTTTAGGGAGTTTCCGTAGATGGGGTGAGGTCACTGGACATCCAGCAGGGACCCCAAACTCAGTCATAATTCCTGCAGTCTTCCATCTAATCCTTCTAAGGTGTTCTGCTGCTGGAGGTGACCCTTTTACACAAAAGGTACCCCCAAGGGACCCCGAACAGAGTTCACAGTTCAAATTCCTATGGCTGGGGTGAGGAGGTCACCGTATAGTACGCTAGAGAATGATGCTATGGCATCTGTCTCCCCATGCTGGCTTTGAGGTAGTATTTATATTCAAAAAGGCTCAGGGCATGGATTCTGAGATTAGTAGACACTTAGTAGAAGGAAAGGGGAGGCCTGAAAAGTCCTTAACATGTGCAATTATCCTTTCATGCTAATTCATGGGTCATAAGCAAATTTGAGAGGAATGAGTATGAAGTGTAACGAAAATTTGGGCTGTGACATCAACAAGCTCCTTCTTGGCAAACTCCAGTTGGCAATCTTGGTTCCAACTGATTTCAGCCAGTGTTTTCAGATTCACAGAAGAAGGGAGTTTCAGTGTTTCAACAAGTTGTTTATTTTCTTGTAAGCTGTCCTGTAAACTCAAGAATTCAGTCATTGGCTTCTTTAACTCTTTGGGACATGGTTTCAAAACTCACCCTATTTAGCAAGTTTTACCTCAGGCAAAACAATGAGAATGACAAAGGTTTTCCGGGACACCCCATAACCCTCTTCCGCTCTGTAATCTTTACCTCCCCGCACCTTGCTGTGTCTGGGATTGGGTGAGAAAAGGACCTCAAAGGTCAAGTTGTCACTCCTCACCCTCTCCATGGACAGTTCCACCCCCAGCCCCAGCCTGGCCTCATCCAGTGACAGTTGGAACTGACAACTGTGGACAGTTTAGAACTCTGCTTTCTTTAGGGTCAGGTGGAGGTACCAGCCCAGAGGAATGAGCCTGCCTGAGGCACAATCTATCACAGCTCTCAATGCCATGTCAGGCAGGGCTGCTGTGAGACATGGACTCAGTCCCCATGTCCAGTTGTCCTTCAATCCTCACAGCACTGTCAGAACTTGTCACCAGCAGGGACAAAAGTCACACTACCTGGGGAAGCATAACCCTCCTTCTCAAAGTCCCTGAATAATCCCACAAAAATGGTTGCCTATGAGTCAGACAAACATGAGAGGTTCTCCACCTATAATTTGGAGCTACTTATCGCTGTCCCAGAAGGTGATGGGGCGGTTTATTATGCTGAGGGCGTGGCATGGTGTCCAGCTCCAAGCAGTGCCCGGCAACCATACATATAGGTCACTGAGGATATCCAACTGAAGCTACCCTTGGCTGCATTGACACTTTTCACTTGGAGGGAGGGTCTGCCCCGTGGGCTTGAGTGCCCTCTGGATGTTCTTGGCCCCTTAGGGAAAGACCCCAGACCTAGCCCATGACAGCAACCAACTCTGGCCCCTCCAGGGACTATAAGAGGTGCCTCCCTGACCCCTTTGGGTCTGGTCAGAACAAGGTTTGTCCCCACCTGCTGTAAATGGCCATTGTACCTGTGACCACCGCCTTGCTGTGGACCACACAACCACAAACCCAGAAGGAAGCTTGCACCCTCTGCTCCAGAAGAAGATTCTGAGATATTTCCTTCCTGAGCCTGATGGGTGCTGCTGTCTCTTCTGAGCTCAAAGAAATATCTGGAAGCTCAGCCCTAAACATGTCAGCTGGGTAGGGGATTTGGCAGAAGCTCCTCCTACTTGTGACTTTGTAGTTCAGGTTCTGATCTTTAATGAACTTGGACTCCCCGCTGACTTCTGCCCAGTAGGCTAAACTCCTGTGCAGCTGGGTCTCAGAAGAGAATATTTAAGATAAATTTTATCATTTGAGGGGTGCTGGCAAAGTCCTCTCCTAAAAATTAGCTCCCTGAGAATTGCTACAATATCCATATTGTGGCGTGAGTGCGTGTGAATTGGGATCAATGGATTTGGGGAATAACAACCTATGACTAAAAGAAGGTCATAGAAGTGAAGCATCTAAAAAGGACATTCTCAGAGAGCATTTCTGGCCCCAGGAACCAATAACTGTCTCAGGGACTCTGGCTCCTGGCCCTCGCTTCCTCCCGCACCACACTAATCCTCACTGCACCCTCAGCAAGTCAGCATCACCCTCATCTTCATGTCTGCATCTCTCTCTGCACATGCTTCCTCCTTTATTCAGATTCAACATGAACATCCAACATGGACAGCCTCAGGGCAAGGGTATTAGGCCTGACCTGCATGATTTTGTCAGGCTTCCCCTCCAAGACTGAAATCCTGACCCTGACCCGGCAGTGCCCAGGGCCACCTGCCCCTTCTGACTTTTAGAGTCACACAGACAGACTGGCCTTTGAAAAACATAAATGACATCGTGAGTCCCCACTGCTCAAAGCCCTAGATGCCTCTGCATCACATGGAGACTCAAATCTGCACTCCCATCTGGTTTGGTTGTCTCCAGCAAGGAGAAGGGAACTTGCAAGCTCTGAGGCACCAGCTGTTCCAGGATGCAGGGTTAACTAATTTATGGGATTCAGAACTCCCAGAGCACAGAGGCTGTAGGAGCCCTCTCCACCTTCTAGTTCTACTGGCTTTCAGGATCATTTCCCCCTGAGATACCAGGATGAGTTTACCTCTGTTGATTTGTCCCATCTTCCAAAGCCTTGTTTTCCCCCATTGCCTTATTACTGGCTTTCTTGGGATTATACTTGCAACTTGCTGACCAACATTTAACAATCATTTCTTTGAACACTTTAAAGATAGATTCTGTCCACTGGTCACTCTTGGTACTTAAATTCCCTCATAGCTTCACTCTAACCCTCAATCTTAGAAAAGCTGATCCTGACCTTATAAGGATAAAGTATTTCTACTGTGAAGCCTCTAGCTCCTGCAATAAAACCAGGCTAGTGAAAAGTGGGACAGGATAGGGGTTCTGAGCTGCAATAGTCAGCTGCTTTGCATGGGATAGGAGCAGGCATCACTGTGCGCTGACGACAGGAACCGAAACCTCCAATCAGAACGTGCTGCCTCCAGTCAGGGGCCTAGGAGTCTCCCTCACTCCCATAGGCCCCTGTTCCTTTCGCAGGTACCCCTCTTCAGAGACTACTACTTCTGCACTGGAAGCCCACTGACTTTCCCTTCATTCTCTTGCTTAAGTTACAGACAAGAGCAAACCTCTGGCCTCCTCTTAGCTAGTCAAGAAGGCATTTGGGCTTCAGCAAAAACTGCTTGCTGCACATTCATAAATACTACAGCCTAAGTAGAACAGTTCATGAATAGGCTAAAAGAAAAAAGCTGCCGAAGTCTTTAAGACAGAAACTCCTCCCAGGCTGGGACATGTAGACCATGAGTCGGCAAATGATGGCCAGACTCAGCCTCTGCCTCTTTTTGTAAACAGGACTTCACTGAAACTCAGCTCTGGTCATTTCATTTGTGTATCATCTGTGCCTGCCTTTGTGTTCTACTGGCAGCATGGGTTAGTTGCAAAGGAGACTGAGAATGTTCACTATCTGGCCCTTTATAGAAAAAGTGTACTGACTGCTGACCTAGACACTTGGCTTTGTGTCCTGCTCCAAGAACTGGAGGTCATTTTTATTTTTGATAATTTTGACTGTTTTGCAGGTGTCTAGTTAAATGACTCTACAGCTCATCCTACAACAAAAGGATCGAGGATAAGTTAACTTTAGCCCAGCTACAGACAATGTTCTACAGATGACCCTGAGAAGTAGCAGAATTCCAACAAAGAGAAGCTCTTAACGTTACAGATGTAAGTTCCCTGTCTGCTTACAGCTACCCTGAACAGAAGGGGGCACTAAGGGAGAAAAGCATCCTTCCCTTCTCAGCAGGCACCTGGCATATGGCCAGGCACCACCACCTAGGCTAGCTCCAAGCAACCAATCATAGGATGACAGCATTAGAAGAGGAGTCTATGATGAAATAAGGCAAAAAACATCATGCACCTGCAAATGCAGCCTGCCCTGGCCCTGTGAGGAACCATTTCCTATTTTCCAGTGATAGTTCCAGTCCTGCTTTTTCCCCTCCACCCACTGAAGATGGCAAAGCACCTGTCATCAGCTGCCCACCGCCCCCTTCTGACACACCCAGGCAGAGCCAGTGCCTGCTTTCTTGGACCCTAGCCTAAATCACCCAAAACAAACCCAAATCCTATAATGAGGTCTACTCTATGAAGTTCTTCTTTTGTGAATATTTCCTACTTCTCTTTCATTATGTAACCCTCAAATGCCGCCTTCTTGTAAATTTTTATGTATTCTCAACAAGCTCCTCCCTGTGAGTTAGAACTAAAATGAGAAGGTTGTTCTCCATTAGTGATTTCCTCATTATCTTTGCTAATTAAAAAAGAGTTGGGTCAATGCACTTCTAAAATAACTCAAGAAACTATAAACAGAAAAATGCTTGAATTTGTGGACACTACACTTTTTGTAATTTTGTACTGGTGATGGCTTCTCAGACTATATGAGGGGTGCAGACTCTCAACCCCCCCACCCCCACCCACTGAACTAGAACTGAATTAGAACCTGGGGTTTAACAAAATCTTCAGGTGATTTGGATGAGTCCTAAAATTTGAGCAGCCACACATGGGCAGGGGTCTCTGCCATCAGACAGCTGCTTTGGGCCTAGCTACTTCAGCTACAAATGGTATTAGGTTTCTTTCTTCTTGACACTTTTGAACAGACCTTGCTCCCACTCACTTTAAGTTTGGTCATGTTCAGTCTGTGAGTTGCTCATATTCTTTCAATGTTTTTTTTTTCTTTTTCTTATGGTAGAGTCAGTTTCTGTCACTTGCAATTGAGAAAGTCCTAACTGATGCACACAATTTTTGTTTTTTTAAACATATCTCTAACATTTCTAAATTTTCTACAATGTGCATATTCTACTTTTATAATCGGTAAAGCTGATTATAAGTTACTTAAAAATATATGCCTGCTTGAAACAGAGAGCTGTGAATCTAAATTACATTGCTTTGAACCTTTGTACTTAAAGAACACTTTAAAACAAAACAAAACAGCCGAGCTCGGTGGCTCAGCCTGTAATCCCGTGCCTTGGGAGGCTGAGGTGAGTGGATTGCCTGAGCCCACGGGTTCAAGACCCGCCAGGGCAACTTGGCGAGACCTCATCTCTACAATAAATCAAAAAATTAGCCGGGTGTGGTAGCGCGGGCCTGTAGTTCCAGCTACTTGGAAGGCTGAGGCGGAAGGATCACTAGAGCCCAGCGGGTCGAGGCTGCGGTGCCCGGGAGCGGCCACTGCACTCCAGGCTGGGCAACAGAGTGAGACTCCAACTCAAAAAAAAAAAAAAACCAAAAAAACAAATAAAACAAAACAAAACAAAAAACTGGTGGCTCACCCCTGTAATCCCAGCACTATGGGAGGCCGAGGCAGGAGGATCTCTTGAGCCCAAGAGTTAGAGACCAGCTTGGGCAACATAAGTGAGACCTTGTTTCTACAAAAAAATCTAAAACCTAGTGGGGAGTGGTGGCATGTGCCTTTAGTTCCAGCTACTTGGGAGGCTGTAGTGGAAGAATGCCCTGAGCCCAGGAGGTCAAGGCTGTTTCAGTGAGCCACTGTACTCCAGCCTAGGCAACAAGGTGAGACTTCAACTCAAAAAAAAAAAAAAAAAAAAAGAAAGAAAGAAAAGAAAAGAAAAGAAAAAGAAAAACAAACAAACAAAAAAAACCCCCACTCCAATGTATTTTGGTGTTATGCCCTCTGCCTACACTGAAAAATAAGAAGCTATTCACTATTGTTTTTGAAAGGATGTTTTTGAGGCTATTTTTCATGAAATTTATAGTTCCTTCCTTCTGAGGACCCACTGGAAAATTCATCTCATGCCTAAATGCCAAGAAAAGCTAAACAAGGCCGGGCTTGGTGGCTCAGCCTGTAATACCAGCACTTTGGGAGGTCGAGGCTAGTGAATTGCCTGAGCCCACAGGTTGGAGACCAGCCCAGGCCACTTGGCGAGATCTAGTCTCTACTAATTAAAAAAAAAAATGAGTCGGGTGTGATAGCACAAGCCTGTAGTTCTGGCTGGCTACTTGGAAGGCTGAGGTGGAAGGAAGGATCGCCGAAGACCAGCAGGTTGACACTGGGGTGACTGTGAGTGTGCCACTGCACTCTGACCTGGGCGTGACAGAGTGAGACTCCAACTCCAAAAAAAAAAAAAGAAAAAAGAAAAAAAAAGCTAAACATCTCCTGAGAACAAGTGTTTTACATTCAAGTAAAATTGTGAATCCTAGAAATCAATTACTTTTCCAAAATTTCTTAATCATTGGTATCATGTGTATTGGTTGGTGAACTAGATTTATGATGACTAAATCAGAACACTCAAGGGAAGATCATGATTACCTATTTTTTCTTTCAGTGGTTTGAAATTCTGGCTGCACTTTAGCCTCATCTGGGAAGTGTTTAGAATCTATGCCCAGCTCCACCCCAGTTTAGAGCCTGCAGTGCCCAGGCCCCACCCTAGTTCATTTATATCAGAATCACTAAAGACAGAATTTTTTTTTTTAAAGAAAAGCACCTGGTAATCATAGCATACAGTCAAGCTTGAAAAGCACTGTTTTGGCTGAATTTGTAACACATCCAGATTTCTTGGCCAAGCAATATGCATTATAAAATCAAATGCATCCCGTGACTTCATTTTACTATTCTGCCTCTTTTTCCCATTTGTTCTGATGTTTAAAAGAAAAAAACTTTGTTCCTATTTCACCACAGAAGGTGGGTGAATGAATGAATGTACTGAGTAACCAAAATCAATTATCAAAACTTCTGTCACATACATCAGAACATCAGGAAATATAAGCAACCCCCCCCATTTTTTTTTTCCTCTAAACCCTGCAGTCATCCCATATTAATTGCAGAGGATTGTGGCAATATGGCCAGGGTCAGAGACAGAAGCCTAAATGTGCATGTAGTGTGATTTGGGGGTCCAGAGCAGGGTCTGGGAGCTGTGGGATGTAAGATTTAAAAAAGCATCCTTTTGCTGAAATAACCAGTCATTCCTCCTAGTGGGGGAACCCACATTCAGTGCTGCCACCTGACTTCTGAAATCCTGTATGATGCTCTCTAATACATCAGTATTTGTGACACATGTGGAGGCCAGGGGTACATTCAGGAAGTTTAAAGAACTTTAATGCCTATTCCTAACCTACAAATGTTCATTGGACTCTCTCATAATGGCTCATTGCCAACCCCTGCTATGACCAGAACCCATTATGGTGATAACGGCTGCCCCCACCAGGCACAATTTATTTTTTGCCTGCATTCTGTCAACAAGCTCCGACTCCCCATGGATTAAAGATAGTCTCAACATTCCTGTTACCCCAGCAACAGCATCTCAACATATCCCTGGGTCATGACCCAATTCTACAAGTAGCTGAGTCATCCACCTCCAGTAAATTTCAAACCAATAGCCATATGGAATGAATAAATAATAATAATGATAGTGAACATTTACAGGCAGTTCCTACCTAGATGGTTCAAATTATAATTTTTTTGACTTTACAATGATGCGGTATGAAAGTGATACGCTGCCGGGCTCGGTGGCTCAGCCTGTAATCCCATGCTTTGGGAGGCTGAGGTGAGTGGATTGCCTGAGCCCACGGGTTCAAGACCCACCTGGCCAACTTGGCGAGATCGCATCTCTACAATAAATTTTAAAAATGGCCAGGCGTGGTAGCTGCATTCCTGTAGTTCCAGCTACTTGGAAAGCTGAGGCAGAAGGATTGCCGGAGCCCAGCAGGTCAAGGCTGCGGTGGCCGGGAGCGTGCCACTGCACTCCAGTCTGGGCAACAGAGTGAAACTTCAACTCAAAAAAACACAAAAAAACAAAAAAACTGATATGCATTCAGTAGTAGCTGTATTTCAATTTTGAATGTTGATCTCCCTGGGCTAGAGATATTCTGTACCTTACTGTCTCACAATGCTAGGCAGCAGCAGGGAGTCACAGCTCCTAGTCAGTCAGGTTGACATATTACAGTGAGTTTATTGGGACGTAACCCCCCATGAAAAGTCGAGGAGCATCTGTACTCAGTAGTTATCTTGTGGTGAGCATTTTGCATGCATTAACTCATTTGATCTTCACAAATCTATATGGGGTAGGTGCTATGATGTTACATGCACTTTTCAAGTGGGGAGCTGAAACACAGAAAGTAAATTGCCCAAGGTTGCACCATAGTGGTAAAATTGCTGGGAGTGGAGTCCCAGAGTCTGCATGCTTAATCACTTCCCTGTGATCATGTCATCGCTGCACATCACACAGATGACAGCATGGGTTTATCTAACTCACCGCCGGGGAATTTGCTTATTGCTGACTGTACTCCTTCCACTGGAATTTATCCTTGCATTGTAACCATGGCTTTTACTCACATCCCTTACTCAAACCCTCTCATACCACCCTAGCAGAAGGCCAGCAAGATCCTGGGAGAGCCACTGGCTATTCAAGGAGTTCTTAAAAACTCCCTTTGGCATGCCAAAGAGCAGTATAAAGCATACAACGACAGGCACCAGGTCTCAGGAGAGAAAATCTGACAGTGAGATACCATCTGTTTCTACTCCTATCTACACGGACCATCTGCTCTTGCTCAAAATACTGCACAACTGCTACTTAGGGTCATTTAAGGTCAGAGGAATCATCAACCCCTCAACTGTGTCTATCCGTACACCCACCTTGTCTTCTACTGCTGCCCGCCATGCCTGGCTCACCAAAGTCCCACACTTCACTGACCAGGCCTGCATCCAACACTGACAACTAGATGCAGAATGAAGATATGTGGTAGAGCAAATACTGGATTTCCATTAGTGTGAAGGCGGATTCCAGCAGCAGCTAAAATTGGAAGTACGGGGCTGAAAATTAGTCAAGGAAACCTTCCTCCCACAATATGAATATGAGTCCAAAACTTGGGATTCCTGCTTAGGGGGAAAAGCACTAAAGGGAACAGGATGGGATTGTCTTTCTTACCCCTTGCCATATAAACCTGGCTACTACCTATCACACTTTTGCTGGCTCACAAAAGCTAGCTCAAAATTCAGCCAAAATTCAAAGCAATTCACCAGGAGCTCCCTTGTCCCACACATCCCCTCCCTTTCATATGTTTGTCCCAGTTTTTTTTTTATTCACTGCCTTCTCACTATGTGTGTAGATCTGGTCTCCAATACCAGACACTGTCTCTAGCTCTGTCAGGTGTTGCGCCATCTCGGACTGAGTTCTTCAGAAACACTTGGAGAAAAAGAGTTTATGAGGGATCAACACCTATGGGAAGAAGGGGATGAGGAAACAGGATTTGACTGCAGGAAAAATTGACAGAGTACTGGCCCAAACAAAGTCTTTGCCAACTCCAAACTTCAGAGGGCTGTTGCTCCTCAGAGTTGCTCTTGTGGGGGCAGAATGGTGGACGTTAGTTCCTGCCAGGCTAAAGCTACAGTTGAGGGCTGCCCTGACAAGGGTATGACTTTGGGTGAGGTGGCTCTCCTTTGCTGAGGCAGCCCCTAAAGGAGCTGTCAACTGCAGGAAGGTGCTGATTGCCCTCTCCACATCTGGGCAGTAAGTCCTTCCTAGAAAAATGAATCTGGGCAGCCTGTCTCCGAGTCTACCACAGTTGCCCTTTCTTATATAGCCCTGTCTCACACTGTATCCAGCGAAGACTCCATGCTCTGGGTTCCAGCTTAAAAATTTCACTTCAGGGCAGTGGGGGTCTGGAGGTTGGAAAATTTAAACCTGAAGATGATGAACTCTTCCATAATGAGTTATATTCTGCTTTCAGAAGTTCATCTTTCATAGCTATTAGAAGGGCTCTTGAGACTGGTCATGGTTTCCCATGCTTTCTTATTTCTCTCATCTTCACTTAGGCTTTTCTTCATACCTACTTCCTTGAAAAATTCTGGACTTTTCTCATTTGTAAAGTATTTCTTTAGTTTTGTCATCTTGGATGGGCGCCTTTTTTCATTCTGAGATGATTCTTTTTTCAAAACTGGTTCAACGCATCTCAGACTTGTCCACCAAAAGAATTCTTGACTTCAGAGAAGGAGTATGTGTACTCCTGGGGGTCCCAAAAGGATAGCTCAGAGCTTCTTTCTCTAGACATAGAATTTCTTTGAAGTCTCTGTATTTTATCTTAAAAAATGTATGTGAATTTTGCATTCTACTCTATAAACTATATGTCCTAGTTTTAGTATTAAAATACTGTTTTAAATTACTTGCTAGTGAATAAATTTATTCAGGAAGATGTACCAATTTATGCATGGTTTCATGTACCTTATGAAATAACCTTGCATATATCAGCTTTAAATTCATAGAATTAAGAGGTCATACTTCTGAAACTTGGATATAAATATGTCATAGGATCTTAGAATAAAAATTTAGAATATTTTTTAGCATCAATTTGCATACATTGAATTATGTTTTCACAATAGTGTATATTTTAATGAATAATCAAAGTGAAATATGAAAAAGATCAACATTTATTTTAAGGAAAGATATAATTTCCCATCAAATCAGAAATTAGATGCTTGATTCAGCTAAATATCAATAAATAACCTTTCCAGTTTATACTATATAAGCTGGAAATATAATTTAAACAAAATTTATTAAAGACATTTATATAAGGAGATAAACACTATATTTTAGGGTTAGAGTTCTTTGATGGCCTGACTTTAAAATATAATTTTTAAATCCTGTCTCTGCAGGAATATCTAAAATATCAAGACTTCAGACTTGATAAAAATAAGTAAAAGTTGTATCATTGAGGCCAATATCCATTGTATTTTTCAACAAATGGTCTTCTATAAGAACCAAAAAGTGTTCATTCATTTATTTAGCAACTGCTGAACACTGTGGAGTACCTACTCTCTATCAGGTTTTATGCCATGTGCTGGGGAGGAGCGATGAACAAGGCAAATTGGGTCTTTCTTTCAGGCAACACCTTTTGCAGAAGCAGAGGTGGGGAGGGGATAAGCCTGAGAATTTAAGGTAGAAATCTCAGCAAGAATCTAGAGTGCAGGTATTCTGAAATACTGATAAAAGGCAGACCCATGTGCTTTGATCATCAACCAGGTAGAGGGAAGACTTAAAACACTGAAAAGCTTTAACTATAAAATGTGCTTAAATGGGTGACCCTTCTAGCCCTTCACATCGATGATTCAAAGACATATTTGAAGACCAACTTTTTCCCAAAATTATTTTGCTTATTTTGATTAAGTACATACTTAGTGTTCATGTATTATTCAAGCACTCTACATACTAGGGGCAAAATAATCTTAAGGGTTTTATATTATTATTCACACAGTCCTTCTCCCCATGAAAAGAATCACCTCTAATAAATGGTGCAGTGGTGCCCAAATTGTAATGCCTGTATAGTCTCTACTATTTTATGTGATGTATTTCATTTACCCAAATATTTATTCAAGTGTTTCCTGCTATTCACTGTCTTAGGCACTGGGTCTGCAGCAGAAGAACAAGGTAAAACGCTATCTCTGCCTTCTCTGATGCTCATCATTTACATAAAATCAACAAAGAAATACTTAGAAAATGCAGAAGGCTGTGAATAGAAAAATGTATTTTGACAGAATATAACAGGATTGGCCCTTTTACATAAGATGTTCAGGGAAGGCCTCTCCAGGATGGGGGTGTCTTATCTGAGATCTAAAAGAAGGAAAGGAGCTAGCCCTGTGAAGAACCAAGGCAAAAGCATTTCAGGCCTAGAAAACACCATATGGAAATGCTGCCACATAGGTAGGCCCTTAAAGTATTTGAGAAAGGGAAAAAAGGCCAGTGTGGCTGGATCACCTGAGTGAAGAAAGGCACGGTACATGATAGGGTAAAATGAAAGCAAGAACCAGATGATATTAAGAAGTTGTGAATTCATTTTAAGTGTGATACCATGCCATTTATAGTATTTAAGCAAGGACAATTATGATCTAATTTATATTTTTAAAATATCAATATGAACTTTGCAGCAACTTGGATGGATTTAGAGTCAATAATACTCAATGATCTGACACAGAAACAAAGAACAGAGTACCGCATGTTCACACTCATAAGCGGACTCTGAACACTTACCATAAGAAAGGGATGGGCAGTAGGGGGATAATGGCAGAGAGTGTGTGTGTGTGGGGGGGGGATACAACATCCATAAGGGTACCTGATCTCAAACCAGGCAAAGTGAGGGCCAAAGGGGGGTCCAAACTTTACCTATACGATGATCACTTGTATACCTAATCCTGAATTGTATCCCACATCTTTAAAATAAAATAAAATAAATAATATCAATAGGATATCTATATGGGCAATAGATTTAGGGAGAAAAATAAGGTATGGAGAAACCCATTTGTAATGTTATTGAAATAGCCCCAGGAGAGATTTTATTGTGATTTGCACCAGGATGGGGGGAAAAGAATGAGTGTATCCCTACAGTGTATCTGAGAATAATTGACACAACTTGAAATGAATAGAGGAAAGAAAGACTGACTCTAACAACGTATTATACCTGGGAAATGCCACGCGACATTTTGGTTTTAGGGGGAACTCTTCTAAATATTTTCAGTCTGTTATATTTGCAATGCTTGTGAAACCACCAAATAGAAATATCAGCTAGAGAGTTGAAAGCACAAGACTAGTGAAAATTTGTCTTGAGGTTTAAATTTGGGGAACAGGAGCATAAAGCTGGTATCTGAAGGTATAGGGATAAATGAAGTACCCTAAGAGGTATAGAAAAATGAGAAAGGACCCTGAAAATAGTAATATTTAGGGTTGGATAGAGCAGGAAAAACTAGTAAAAGATACATTTAAGGAGAAGTGAAAGAAAGCAGTAAAGAAATAGAAGTTAATTTTATCTCATACACACACACACACACACACACACACACAGCCAACTACTTGAGGTAGAAGGGAATGATCAACACTATGGAGTGCTTCTGAGAATGCTAATAAGGGGCTGGTAGAAAGCATTCATTGGGTTTATTAACTTGGAGTTCATTTGTACTTTGATAAGAGCAAAGTCAGTAGAGGACATGGGTTGAAACACACCGGAGCTACCTGATGAGTGAATGGGAAGGAAGGAAGGAAGTACAAGAGAACAAAGCCTGGAATGCATAGGAGATACCTATGAACAGTGGAGGGCAGACCTATCTGTTCAATGTCTATGGAATAGTTGTTTAGCAGCAGGTGACAGACTAGGTCAGCAAGAGTGAGATTGCAAGAGAATGTGACTGCACAGCTGAAGAATTAGTATAAGTAAAAGTAATTATTTGGCAATTATCAATAACTCAAAAAATAACAATTGCTGGAGAGGATGTGGCGAAAAGGGAACACTCCTACACTGTTGGTGGGAGTGTAAGCTAGTGCAACCTCTGTGGAAAGCAGTGTGGCGATTCCTAAAAGCTCTAAACACCAACCTCCCGTATGACCCCGCGATCCCTCTACTGGGAATATACCCTGAAGAACACAAATCACTCTATAGGAAAGATACCCGCACACATATGTTTATCGCAGCATTGTTCACGATAGCAAGAACCTGGAAGCAACCATGCTGTCCCTCAAAAGAGGACTGGATTAAAAAAATGTGGTACATATACACGATGGAATACTATGCAGCCATAAAGAAGAATGAAATCATGAATTTCGCAGCAACCTGGATGGAACTAGAGTCCATAATAC